>PVJL010003703.1:0-149750 GCA_004026885.1 Lyroderma lyra | reverse complement strand
TCCTATGAATGTGAGGACCGCGTCCTAGAAATGCAACGCTTATGGTATTGTTAAGATATTGTTAACTATATACAGGGTGATCCATGGCAGCTATCTGACATCCAAGTCCCAGTGTCTGAATTTATGAAGACAGACGTTTTATTCAGATCTTGGGACTTGTCACTTTCCATAATCATGTGAACCAATTTCATATAATCTCCACACACACATACACATGCCCAGGCACACACATATACACAGACATATACACATATGCACACGCATATTTGCACACACACACATACAAACATATACACATGCACACACACATACACACATATATACACATGCACATACACACATATACGCACATATATACGCACATACACATGCACACACATATGTGTGCACACACATACATACACATACACATGCCCATGCACACATATATACACACACACACACATATACACATGCACACACACATAAACATATAGACATGCACACACATACACATACACACATATACACACACATACACATGCACACATATATATACGTGCACACACATACATACACATGCCCAGGCACACATATATACACAGACATATACACATACACACACGCATATTTGCACACACACACAAACATATACACATGTACACACACACATATACACATGCACATGCATACATATACGCACATATATACACACATACACATGCACACATATATATGTGCACACACATACACATGCCCATGCACACACATAGACATAGACATATACACATACATATATGCCCACACACACATACACATGCGCACACATATACATGCACACATACAGACATATACACATACACACATATATGCATATACACATGCACATATACACATACATACATACATATACACATGCACACACACACATATATATGCACACACACATACACATATATACACACATACACACATACCAAAGTCCCAAAGACTTTGAATTTATGAAGACATGTTTTAATCAGAATTCTACCAGCACTGATACATTTTCATAAAAAAGTATTTTCTAGCGCTAATAACCTTCAATTGATTTAGTTTCTTCATTAAATCTTTATAGAGCATGTCAACTATTTCCTTTTTGTTTTAATTCTTATTTCCTCAATTTTAACATGCTCAGTTCATATTCATGTAAATTTTATCTTTATTTTTACATTTATCCTTTTACATTTTGTAAAATTTTACAGTTACATTTGACATACAATATTAGTTTCAGCCATACAACATAGTGATGAGTCACTTATAGCTCATCATTTATATAATCTACCAAGGCATCATCTCCACCAATCAGGTTCAGACTTGGCTATGTTGGGGCGGGCACAACACAGGAAAGATGGGGCCCAGAAGTCAGATGCATGGGAGGAGGACCCACCCAGGAAAAATGGCAGCTGTCCTCCAGCCCTCACCCTAAAGCCACACACCTCAATCTCCCCTTCGCCCACATGCCTCCAACACTCCAAGTCACCATCCCTCTGCTGGAGCCCAGGATGAGTACCCCCGAGTGACTGAGTCTGCACACACTTTCAGAGGACACCTGGGTTTCCCGGAGCCTTCTGTCCCAACCTGATGGTCGAAGTTTTCACCGGTTTTCACAGTCAGATGTTGTGGGGCTCCTCTTCCCAGAACCAGTACTCTGTTCTGAGGAGCCTGGTGTGGCGCTGGGGTCCCACGCTCCTCTGGGGGTAACCTCCGTAGCTGAGATATCTTCCTGACCCTCTAGCACCACTGGAGGTTTGGCTCCATTCACGTCTTGTACCCCTCCTACTGGTCTCCGCATGGCCTCTTCTTCTTTGTGTCCTTAGATATAAAGCTTCTGTTCAGCTAGACTTCAGATGGTTCTCCAGGTTGGTTGTTCTATAATTTAGTTGTAATTTTGATATATTCACAGAATGAAGCAGGCACAGTGTTTACCTATTCGACCATCTTGGATCTTTGCAGAATAGTCTCTTAATTGGTCTTCTTGCCTCAATCGTCCCTTCTGATGTTCAGGGTCAGTTTTTGTTGGACTGTGCTGGGGCACATGACAATCGCTGGGCTAAACACTCTGGTCAGAGTCATGAGATATATGTTTTGGCTAGGTCTGGGACTGTGCCTACCATAAAGCCATGTGGGAAACCAAGATGAATGAAGCCACCACATAAACAGAAAAATCACGATGCAATGCGAAGGAGTGGTTCTCCAAAGGAAGACATGTTGAGAAGACTAATACATGTCTGTGATCTAGTGTTCATGAATGACCTCCACTAAAGTAACTGTATGACACCAATTATTCAAAGTCCACTAGAAAATATGAAGAACTATATAAGCAGTGGCTATAAAATACTTATATCTGTGAGATATACAACAGGTTACAGTGATTTAGGTTTGTCAGTGAACTCTAGGGTTACCTTAAACATTTATTTTGCCCCTAGTGAGTATAAGGATCTAATCTTTATTGATTGCTTTCTTAGACTATCTAGGAGATAGCACCATCCACAAAATTATTGTCTGTCTTATGTTATCTTGTGAAATTGCTATTATATTAGCATCTCACTTCTATAAAGAATGACTCAGAGCTAAGCAGGTAGTAAAGCCAGATTCAAACTCATTTTTGTTGTTTTCCTTGTGTCTTTTTGATTCCAAAGTCTATGTTCTTGCTTACTACCATGTTGTCCTGTACCTGTCAGGGTTAAAGGTAGGATAGGCTGCTATAGATGCATTCTTACAGTATTTACAGACATACAATGAGGTGTGTCCTACAGAGCAATTCCCACAATTTTGTTTCTGTAGTTTCTCTGGACAGTAATGTGAACATTTTAACAGGCCAGTGATATGAAAGGCTGAAGAGGTTTCAGGGTGTGCATTCCTGTAGTCGACCAATAGTGTTCCCTTCCTCCTATGTTCCCTTCCAGAGAAAGTTTTCGGAGAAAGTATAAATAATCAAATATTAAATATCCTGCCAAATATTTATTCTAATCAGATGAGATGTGTGTGTTGTAATCTATTATTTATACTGTATAAAAATTGTATCTTGATTTCCAGGTAACTTAAATTCAGTACTTAAAATTTTCTCTTATGGATTCCCAAAATAAAGGGCACATAAACAACATTGTCGAGAAAGCAGAATATCCTACAAACTCTTCCTTGGCCTTAGAAATGGGCAGCATTTTTGAAAGGTGCTTCTTTTGTTTATACTTCTACAATTGGTATTCTTAAACAAGTAGAAAGTTCCATTTAAGGACTCTTTTAGAAGATCATTAAGAATATAGTCATATTCTATTTGCAAATAACATGATCTTCTTTATGAAAAATTTAAAGAACCCTATATAAAACTATTACAACTGATAAACAAGTCCAGCAAGGTTGCAAGATATACAATTAATGTACAAAAAATATATTTTTGTACTAACAATAAAAACATCAAAAAATTAAATTGAAAGCAATTCCAATTACAATGGCATCAAAAATCATGTAATACTTAGGAGTAAATTGCACAAACAAGGTATAAGATTTTTACACTGGAAAACTAGAAAACATGATTATAAGAAATAAAGGAGCAAAATACATGGAAAGATATCTCATGTTCTCATACAGGAAGATAATATTTTAAGATATCAATAATATCAACACTCCCGCAAAGTGATTTACAGATTAAATACAATCTCTATCAAAATTCCAGTTGCCTTTTTGCAGAAATAAAGTTATGCTAAAATTCATATGGAAATAAATAGGACACAGAAGAACCAAAACAATCTGACTAAACAACAAAGTTGGAGAACTCACATGTACCTGTTTTAAAATTTACTACAAGACTGCAGTATTAAAAACTGTATGGTACTTGCATCAAGATAGATGTATAAATCAATAGAATAGAATTAACAGTGCAGATATAAACCCTCTTATTTAGGGTTAACTGATTTTTTACAAAAGTGCCAAGACAATCCGTCAGGGAAAGAATAGTCTTTTCAACAAATGGCACTGTGGCAACTTCATACCCACATGGCAAAGAATAAAAGTGGACCCTTCCCTTAACCATGTATAAAAGTAAACTCAAAATGGATCAAAGATGTACATGTCAAAACCAAAACCATAAATCTTTATTAAAAAAACACAGCTGTAAAATTCAGAGGTGTCCCATTTTTTGGCTTCCCTGGACCACACTGGAAGAAGAAGAATCATCTTAGAGCACACGATAGCTGATGAGCTAACCAAAAAAAAAAAAAAAAAACACACACACACACACAAAAATCTCATGTTTTAAGAAAGTTTATGAATTTATGTTGGCCCACATTCAAAGCCATCCTGGGCCTCATGTTCTGAAGCAAAATTAACTGGAATCTGTTTTTTAAAACCCAAATAAAATAACAAAGATGTGACTTTCAACATGTAGAGACTTACAAAGCAGATCATGAAAAGATTTAATGTTTTGCAAGAGACAAAGATCAAACTAATTGTAGGGACATAAGTATGGTCCCTGGATCTGAGAGAACAATCACCGGCTTTTCCACATAACAGTGGTCTCCATAGTGGAGTATGTAAAATAATCCTCTGGGATTTGAGAAGAAGAACTATGTGTTTATAATTCACGGGATGTCATTGACATAGTTAATTTACAAAAACCAGATGGAATCTCTTCAGTAGAGATATGGTGAGTGACCCAGAAACTGTTTCATATTGTACAGTTTCTTTCATTATCCTGTGACAAAGCACTTAAGAAACTGTAGAACTTAAGGATGCATTAGGTATTTTTCTTTTACTAAAAGATAAGTGTTCCAAGTGTGCCAACCTGTACTCTGATGACAAAAGACTCTCAATAATGTGTTACTTAGAATGTACTTTAAAAAGAATAAACACTTCATCAACACCTTCAAAGAAAAGTGATATTTTAACAATAATAGAAAAGGCATCTCATTTTCAAAAGAAACTCACACTGTGGAGAGATAACCATCTTAAAGAAATGTTTAGAAATATCTTCAACATTATGTGACTTTCTGATTGAAACTATGGATATCACGTCTAAAAACAAATAAAACATATCTATTTGTGCCCTTAAAAGTTTGGAAACAATAGAAAAAAATGACAAAAGACAAACTATTCACACAAAAGGAAAAATGAATGGTTTTTAAACATGTGAAAAATGCTCACTCTCATATTTAATAAGGTATTAATATTAAAACTACACTGAAATAACATTTCTCATATATGCTACCAACAAAGTTGGTTAGCTTGGTGGGTAGAAATAGGGGCTGTCTTAAATTCCTAGTGATGGCAAAAAGTCACAACCCCCACGGAGGGTTATTTGGCAATGTCTAACCAAATCACATATTTGTATTTTCTCACTCAGCAATTCAACCTCTGGGGATATACCCTTAAGACAGAACTCCAACAATATGAAAAATATACACATGGTTATTTATGGCAACATTATATGTAATAAAAACAATAGAAATAACCTAGCTACCTCGTCATAAGAGACTAGTTGAATAAACTATGATACATTGATTCAGCGAGGTGAATGCAACAATCAAGGTGAAGAGAAGGAAGATGGTTTGCTTATTTTCACAAACAAAAATATAGGAAGAGTGGAAGGAATAACTAGAAATTTATCCTAAACTAAAAAAACAAACAAATAAATAAAAAGGCAAAGTAAGGAGGAGAGAGAGATAGGAGCAAGTCTTCTTCAATATATCTTTGTATATAGTGTTGATTTTGTGACTATCCAAATGCCAGAAAAAATGAAATCAAAAAGTATAAAACATAAACCTTCAAACTATAAACACATGAGCATGAATATATATCAAACATAACGAACCATACACAAAAAATGATGATGTAAAGAATTTTTAGCACGGTATTCTGCTTGTAAATCCTTAATTAGATATATTCTGAACACAAAAAGGACTAAAGAAAGCTCAGTAGGTTTCTTGCTATTAGTAACATTAATTGTCATTTTAAAACTAATTTAGGTGTATTGTAGGATAAAGTAAATGGCTGCAGGTAGCTGTATGTACGTTAGGCATCGATATTTTCAAAATAGGTAAAAGAGATGCAAGAGAAAACGGTGTCATTTTAAAAACTGAACTGAAAGCTGCTATGGAAAATAGATGGAGGTTTCTCGAAAAACTAAAGGTGGAATTCCCGTGTGACCCAGCAATCCCACCTCTGGGTATGTATCTAAAGTACTGACAGCAGGATGTCAAAGAGATAGTACGCACTCATGTTCGTGGCAGCATTCGCAACAGCCAAGATGTAAACACAACCCACGTGTCCACCAAGAGATGAAGGCTGAAGAAAATGGGGGCTGTGCATACAGTGGACTATTGCTCAGCCTTAAAAAGGGGTTCCTGTCACATGCGACAAGATGGAGGAACCTTGAGGACATTGTGCGGAATAAAATAAGCCACACGCACAAGGTCAAATGCTGTATGATCGCATTGATATGAAACACCTAGAGTAGTCAAAATCTCATCATGTTTTAATAACATCTACTGATTTGTGTTGGGCCGCATTCAAAGCCATCCTGGGCCACAGGTTCGACAAGCTTGCTCTAACAGAACCTAATAGAGGTTTTCTCCACCTTGTTCTATGCAGTGATTTTCAGTGTTACTCTCTTCTTCGTAATTTTTGTATCCACAAAGTTGGTAGAGAGAGACCGTAGAAGAAAACGCAAAAAAAAAAACAAAAAAAACAAACAAAAAAAAACGCCCAATATGTTAGAAGACATTTTATGTTGTGATTCACTTTATAATATTTGAACTACAGTGATTGTTGAGACTGCTAGAATTGTTACTGTATCTTATCATGAAATATAATTTTTCTTTTTCCAAATAACAGAAATAGGGACTCTGAGTTCTAGCCTTGCAGTTTGCTAATCCATGTTATAAAGCGTGACTCTTTTCCATTAAATTTTCTATAGCCTTCTAATTCTCAGCTTCACCCGTTAGCACTATTATAATTCTTGTTCTTTTCAAGTGATTCAATCCAACATGTACAGTGTCTGTTTAAAATGGCTTTTCTACAGATTATTACCTTCAAGGTCTGATGTGTCTTTGTTTAAACTACAGATCATACTTCCTTTGACGTGATACGTTCCCACATTTCACTTCTAACCAATAGATCTTAAGGCTCATCAGCATGTCACATGTTTAATTGATAGGATGCATTTGTCACTGCATTCCCAAGAGCTACATTAGGCTCAAGCTAACAGGGGGAAATGTTTGGTTTGTTGTCCTCTGGTTTGCTAAATGTAGAAATGTGGCTGTTAATTCCTAGACTCAAGTCTGCTTCAAGTTGTTTTCTTGTTCAATATGGTTTCAATTTGATAGGCAGCAGAAAAACCCTATTTAGGACACAAACGTAAAGAAAAATAACCTCTGTGAGAATAAAGGCACTGTGGTGGCTACTTAATAAATATTAAGTAATAACAGCAGTACTCATGGGAGAAATAGCACAAAATAGTCTCTTATTGTTCGACCAAAAAAAAGCAATCACACTTTTTAAAGGTTAGATGACTTGGGAAAAGCAAGCTATATTTACAAACTGTTAAATAAGCATTTATCCCATTTACTGACATTCCCCTTTGAAGGTGTAAAGAATATTGTATTTAGAAAGGTGTGTTTTCTCTTCCCACGGCAAGGGCTCTGTGCCAGTTCCTCACCTACACATTACATTTCAAAGATTACTGCTCACTCTTTGAGGACTTCAGAAAATAGGGAATGTGGAGCTTGTCTTAGAGCTATTTTTGGTCTCCCTTTTCCTTTCTCTCTTCCTCCTTTCCTGCACACCAGCCCTCAAAATTTGACTTGGGGAATGATCTGATATGTATACGAAGCCAGTGGTTCTCAAAAGAAAAGAAAAAAAAGTGTGGTCTCCAGACCAGCAAAATCGGCAACAGCTCGGAACTTAAGGGTGCGCATTCTCAGGCCCCAACCCTGGGGTGGGGCCCAGCTGGCTTTGTTGTGACAGGACGCCCAGGGAATTCCAATGCATTTATCCAGAAATGACTGGTCTTTATGAGCTAGCCATACCAGCAATCCTAGAAAGTGGAGGGGACTGAGTTTCTAGTTAAGAAATTTTAGTCACTAGCTTCCTTAGTCTGTTTGGTCCAGTAGAACAAACTGCTATAGACTGGGTGGCATATTAACAACAGACACTTCTGTCTCACTGTCCTGGAGGCTAGAAGTCTCTTTCATGCTATAGATGGCCAACTTCCCATTGTATCCTCACTGGACCTCCTTGCTTGTAACTCTTCAAAGAGCACAAATTCCATTTCTGAGGGCTTGCCCCTCACGATCTCACCTAATTCTAAGGACATCCCAAAGGCCTCCTAATACTATCTCCTTGGGGAGTAGGGTTTCAATGGGGAAGGAAGAGTTTCCACAAGACTTCTCCCTGACTCCCTGACACCATCTCTATTCTTAAGGGAGCTCTGCCTAACAGATGCAAATTGTTCATTCATTCAGTAAGTCAGTCAGTCAACAAATCTGTCCTTAAAGATTCACTCACACACTATGCTAGTTACTAAGGACAGAAGGATTCAGCCCTTGACCTCAAGACAAACTTCATTTAGTGGCAGAAATGAGCAATTAGGTCATCGGAATGTAAATATGTAAGTATAGTCATAGAGGTATAGTACATAGTGTGCTCCGATATTCCTAATACTATCACATTGGGGGTAGGGATTCAATATGTGAATTTGGGGGTACACAAGCTTTTAGTCATGACACCCATTAATCTGTGTGGCAAGTGAAGTTTGCCTACATCATGGGTGATCAGGGGAGAGGTGCACTGAAACCAACAGCTACCAGGCTACGTGAGAGTTGCCCATCCCTAGGATTCTTGACTGGGTTTGCCAGGGTCATGGGTCTAGTGGTCCTGAAGTTAGTAAACTGCACATGAGACTTTACGATGCTTTCTATGGTTTATGTTAAGGAGGTGGTGGGGATTATCCCGGATAACCTAAAAAAGGAGGTGTCTGAGAAATACTCTTCTTTTTAGTTGGATGCCTATATGTTGTTATTGTTTTTATAATTTGTGCATATCGCAGTAGAACTCCACTAATTGCTATCAGAGAGCTACATTTGTCTTTTGTGCCATTAGAATTCATGTTTCAATGGCAACAGTAAATTCCCTGGGCCCATTTCACTGTAACAGTAAAATTCACCAGGGGCATTTTCTATGCTGAGCATGATTGATTTCATCTTGAGCCCCTGATTCTGTAAGAGTTAAGTTCTGGAGGAAACATTTGTCCAGAATGCATAATTGTTCCCTCAATCATGGATTTTTAGAAACGAGTTGAATAAATACAACGGTATTTAAAAGGCTTTAAAGTATCTGTTATTATCAACTTGCATTGACTTCATGATGTTTTAAGCTTCCTTGTGGATTATAAATATTAAATGAATCCTGCTGACCTTTGTATTCACCTGAAGTACTTTTCAATATAAACATAATGGTTCTTTTAACTTAAGGGCCTATCCATTTCATTAGAGACCAGTAAATACATCAATTGTGATTCACACGCATTCAGCCAGCCTTTGAAGGCTTACTATGTGTACTTACTGTGGCCCGCAGTATCTATGAATGACAAAACAGCACCATCGCTGTTTTGTCTTCTGCCATGGAGCAAATAAATGGCTGGACGATGGGCTCCCTGCCCTCCAAGAGTTCATACTCATTAAAAGCAGAGAAAACACAGCTCATTAACTGCAAGGTAATAATTGATATAGAGCCCAAGAGCCAAAGAGATCACCTCTATTAGATTTCTGAGGAGTGAGAGATTACCTTAGGCTAAGAAACCAGACAGGTCTTCCTAGAGGAGATGAGACTGCATTTGGACTTGAAGAAATTGGACTTGAAGTTTAGACCAAGCAAGTGATGCGGGAAATGCCAGGCATGTGTAGAAATGTAGGGTATTGAAAGGGGAAGTCAAAAGTAAAACAGAGAGGGGTGGTGGCGGCCAAGCGAAGGACTTGAGAATGCTTTCCATCAGCAGCAGGAAGCAGGCGAAGTTAGGTGACCAGAAAATGGGAACTCTTCCAATAACCTGATGACAGAGATTGCACCAGGCTAGAGAGAAAATGGAAAGAGAAGACAAACCAAAAGACCGGCTGTGTTCACTTTTCTCTGATGAAGATTTTGCAAGCTCCTCATATCCCTAATTCCTCAATTGGCTTTCTCCGAAAGCCAGTGACCCGAGCAGGATTAACCCGTGTCCCGTCGGCCCCAAGAATACCCACCGGCAGCGCTGGCGGCTGCAGCGTTTAGCCCGAGATAACTCGAGGGTGACAGTCCTAACCTCACCCCCAAAGATCGCCGTGAAATACCTTACTTTTCTTATTATTTTTGCATCGCTCAAGGATATTGATAACCTTTGGGAAAAAAAGACATTGTTCTATTTACAGCATTCTGTTCTTAGTAGTGGTATTTCCATTTACAAAATACAGTAATCCTCAATCCCTAAAAATGTCAAATCCTACAAAACGTAGCATTGCTATGTGTGAAAAAAATTATTAAATACGATTGTCATGTACGTTTCTGTTACATTAGGATGAGAGACAAGTTCTGTCTAGAAATCACTCCAAGAACAGTGTTTGTAGTTTATTTTCACACTGGAAACCGGTCTGATTTGCTTCAGCCTCAAAGAGCGCATTGACGTAAAATTCAATGACACCATCTAACCCTAATTACACACCTCTCAAAGGCCCTGCCTCCTGCTACTGCGTGAGCAATGAAAGCCAATTGTGTATTGTTCTATTTCATGTGTGATTCTAATTGGACGAAGCCAGTAAGGTATGATTGGACTGTCAGAAAAACACGGAGACCAAAATGCTTTTCTTGTGTTTTATTTGTTCAATGAGTCCTTCTTTCATTCCACAAACATTTATTGGGTACCCACCCTATACCAGGTACTATGTTTAGCATTGGATTTGTCAAGATAAGCAGGACACATTTCTTAGCCTCCAGGAATTAGCAGACTATTAAAGAAGGGACATACTTTAAAAAGAATGTACAGGACACTGCAACCAAATGTGTGCACATATCCTAGTCAGAGTTTTGACCCCCAAACTCCTTCCCTGGTATCAGAAAGGGGTTATACACGAATCTTAAGTGGCTTTGCCTTTGCCCTTGAGAGAATCAATGTGACCCTAGCCCTCTAGGTCTCACCACTTCATCTGTGAGAAGCCCAACATGTCAGAGAGGGAAAAAAAAATCCTGCTTTCTATAGCCTGGGGGAGAACTACGTACTTCCATCTCTCAGGACCCTGGGCCCTCTGTCACGGAATTAGCGCACTCTGTCACGGAAAAGCCACCGAGTACCAAGGGAAATTAGAAGATGGGCCTTCCAGGTGGGTCAGGTTAAGAAGGAGCGAGTTACCTGTGGAGGAGAGAAGACGGGAGGGCAGAGAGGAGATTCTAGGAAGACAGAGCTCTTCCAACACCCGTCACTGCTCCTAGGAGAAGCACCATGCCCTACTAATCCGACGGAAGAGTTTGGAGTAACGGTTGGGATACTGCCACCCGCTGGGCTGGGTTTCAGTACTGTTTCTGCCACGTCCGTGTGACGCTGGACAAAATACTTAAAACCCTCTCTGCCTTAGTTCTTTCATCTTCACATGGGATTGTGACTGCCCCCCAAGCTTAGATCCTTATTATCGTGAATGGGACAATACGGCAACATGCTTAGAACGGGACTTGGCTTAGCGCTGTCCCTGTTTACTGGATGTGAGCTGTGCTCGTTGTGAGGCTTTCACCCACGTCAGGTACTAACGCTTCTTGGAAGAGGTAGGGAGGCAAGAGGCCGGAGTACCATTTGAAATGAGAACACATGCCTTTTTAAAAGTTCATCAATACAAGATTACAAGTAATACAGGAATGGCGGCTGCATGCAGGGAGAAAAGAAAGATCCTATCAAGATTTGATGCCTGGATGACAAAATAGAAAGAGCAGGCATTACAGCACGCGTGTCTGTCCACTTTTCGGCTCATGGTGCCACCCTAAGTGCCAATGGCAAATTATAGATAATAAGCACACCCGCCAAGTCTGTTAGTCAGCTCAGGTCGTGCTGTTCTGCAGTAACAAACAACATCTCACTGATTTAAAACAACCAAGACTTATGTTCTCACTCACACTGGAGGTCTACCGATGGTCCCTGTAGCTATGCTGCATGATGTACTGACTCTGGGACTCAGTTTAACAGAGCAGCCCCTTTTTAGGACAGTTCTGTCTTCTAGTAGAAAGAGAAGACAAGCATAGAGCAGCACGTGCTGGCTCATAAAGCATCTGCTTGGAGGAGATTCACACTTCATTGGCTAAAGCAAGTCACATGGCCAATCCTGGTATCTATAAAGCAAGAAACTCCCTAATGGAGCATTCCCACAGGGTGGAGCCAAACCATTTTCGACATAAATACAATTGACCACAGCAGGGCTTTACTGTCTATGGTCAAAGGAAGAATAGATGGATCCAATCTACTGTGGTACATGGATTATGACAGCTCTTTAAGAGACAGACAATCAGCAATAAAATGTTCTAAACATGGTTAAAACCTGCAAATAAACTGAGGTACATGATAGAAAAAAACCAAAACATAAACAGTTGGTGAGTAAGAGGTTACTTGGGTAAAACTGAGGATGAGATGCAAACAACTGGTATAGATCGCAAAAGCGATATTATGAATTCAAGTTTGAGGGGAAAATGAGATGTCGAGGTCCCTTAATATAGGGTTGGTAAAGGTTAAAGAAGAGATTAAGGATTGAGAAGATATGAGAGTTAAATGAGAGTCCAAAAAGGAAGTCGCTCTGCAGGGGGAGACAAAGGAAAACAGACGGTGGGAGTGTGTGTGTGTGTGTGTGTGTGTGTGTGTGTGTGTGTGTGTATAAGAGAAACAGAGAAAGGGAGTGGGGAAGGGAGAGAGAAAGACAGAGAGGGAGAGGAAGGGAGAAAGGGAATGAAAGAGAAAATAGCATTTGACAGTTCAGTTAGTAAGAAAAACAAAAACCAGCAGAGTCAAAAAATCACAGGGAATCGACAACACCAGAGAACAAATAAAGTGTTATTATCATAGCCAGTGCATTTGGAAATGTGGATACCTTTGTCCTAGTTGCCTTCTGTTGAGATGGAGCTTCAGTACAAGCCCTGGGACAGAAGCTGACTTAGCGAATGCTCAGGACTACATCCTTGTTTACTTAATTCTTGCCCCTCCTCTGCCTTGAACGGCCTTCTCCGTTAAATCTACTGTTCGCTGCTAGAAACAGGCATTTTATACAAGTGTGATCAAGCGTATCTTTTTGTGATACTCTAAGAAACTTGGAGGTAATCAGGATGCAACAGAGCTTCAGGAAGTGAGTGTGTTCTACTTCCTTGTGTCATTCTCAGTTATCATAGAGCTTCACCCTGAAAAAGCCATCAATGGACCCTTGGGGGAGTAAGAGAATGATGGTTTTATCCCCATTGTTTACTGTGGGATAGTTACCTGAATGACCAGTTAACCCAGCAATTGCATCTCTTTGCCCATTTGGCTCCTCAGACATGTAAAGTGGATTATCTGGGATCCTCTTTGCAGGACTATTGAGAAATTAGAACTAAAAATGTCAAATAATTTGTCTCGTAACATCTGATGACTTGTTTGGAAGAACACTGAGGCAGTGATATTTTAAGTTAAGCTTCTATGGTTGTCAAATCTTAGTGGTTACTATTTAAATCCAGATCTAAAATAGAATCTTTGTAGAATCGTTGTACATCAATGTGATGCCGAACACCCAGTTTTCACTGAAAACTGAAAATACTGAGCAACATTGAGGCATTTTTGCGGACTCAGAAAACCACTACCATATGCACAAAATAATAGGATGTTTTAACCATAGAAAATCTCACTTCCAATAATATGTCCCCAAACTGACAGCTGGAATATAAAAGAAGTTCTTGAACTTGACAGAACATTTCAGTTTTCATGAAGGGTCTTGACATAACAAAAGTTGAGCCATCGAAAGCAAAAATGCCCACTATAGATTCTATAGAAGTTGATTTCTATGACTGGGCAAATATTTCCTACATTCAAATAAAGTATTTATTTCTTCACCCTGGTGAAATCAAAAAGACCAAAACAATTCCATATTTTTAAGCTGCGATTTCACACATGCATTGTAAAGCATAACTGTTCCTGACAGTTTTAGAAGTTTTGAAAGCACGATCATCAAACAAAGCTCTAAGAAATGTGAAAATGTTTTTGGTGTTAGTCTTTTGTTTCTGTATTTGTTGCTGTATTTGTGTTGTATTCAAATCACTGCAGTTAGCTCACAACAACATTTAACAAGCTACCTAGCACATTCAAATAAATGCTTTTGAAATACCAAACAACATATACAGACTCGCAGAAAGTTAACACCCAGAGACTAAGAAGGGGTGGTGGGTAGGGACTTTCAGTTAAAATTAGACTCTCCACTCACATTTACATTGTTAATTTTACCACAACATAGTTTCCTGGCTATCAAAAGAGAAATGGACTTTCTTATAACAAGATTTGTTAAATTATGTATGCATCGCTGAAAATAGCACCAATAGTTCAATATATTCGGGAAATTATCATCTGACACAAAGCTGATAAGGTGTTTAACAGATACGATGATGTCATCAGCTCTTGAACTCTCAAATCAGGGCAGCCAAATGGAATCATCTCTTGAACCTTTTAAAACATTGACATGCAAGTGTTTGGGGTCGTATTTTCTGTAACTAGACTTTCCTATGCATAAGCTTGTGGGAGGCCCTAATACATTTGAAATGTTTCAGACACTGAGCATACTGTGTCACAAAGACATTTTCTTCACATTAATAATACAAAGCTTTCAACTTTGTTGAATTTGGCACGCAGACAAAAAATACAAACAACTGGGAGGCTCTTCGACCTAATTGCTGAGCAACAGAGATGCCACTTCATTAGAGCAAACTAGGAGGAAGCCGTCATCTAGAAACCACGATTTGATTGGAAGTCAGAACACGGTTAATGGACACAATTCCCCTGCTGCCTATTAGGAGGGTAAGAGCCAGGGCTTCTGGAAGAGGCACCTCGGCGAGTCCTCTGAGAAAACAGGCCAGCGCGACGGGCGGTGTTCAGCGGTATTTCACTCCCATCCACCTTAAGTGGTAGGTTAGTTGCAGAATCAGGATTTTTCTCTCGGCTGTCCTTTATGTTGCATATGAAGAAGCCTCCTGGGTGTCTGGTGTGGCTGCGGCTTCTTTTTGCAGCGCGTTCTCTAACAACGCTGTTCAATGGTGAAGAACAAGCAATCGTGTTTGCCTAGAGCATCAGTTCCCAAGCGCTGGTCCGTGTACCCCCAGGGGTAGGTGCTGGGCCGTTTGTGGGGTACGCGGAAAGTAATCAGTCATGGCGAAGAACGAGGAGAGTAAATCATAGGCAGGATGGAACGACCAACGGGAAGTCTGACTCACCGCTCCCGGAGACGCCTCACAATGAGATCCCATTGGCCAGTGGTGACGTGAGGGCGTGGCTACGACCCCGCCCCCGAGCCGCTCTCCTACCAATCATGGCGCAGCCTCAGAACCAGCCGTTTGTGACGTTTCTAGAACTTCTTCGAACACGTAAATACCACCATAGCCAGACTGTTGGATGGGTTGAGTTATTGACAGTAAAAGTAAGTGCATGGTCTTTCACCATGGTTCAAGCAGTTTTTGTATTTAATGTTTAACTACTTGATCATCATGATCAATATTTTTTTTTCTTTTTTTTTTTTTTTTTTGCTTTTTGGTATGTGGGTAGTTCCCTGGCTGGGACCCGAACCCAGGCTGCAGCGCTGACAGCGCCAGCGCCGAAGCCGTAAGCCACTACACCACCAGGGAACTCCCCATGATCAATATTTAACTGTTACAAATACTGTAAAATGAAACCTGTGGTTTGTACTTTGAGTGGAGTCATTTTTCTTTCCTAACTTATGCCCTCATTTGCACTATTTTACCTTAAGACAGGCACTGAACCTAAGTGTCAGTATGTAAAACCGGCTGTTTTCACAACAACGGATACAATTTCTAGAAATGGGTTTAAAAGGGGTGCCCAAGTGCAAAAAGCTTTGGAACCCCGGAACTAGACACATCTTCCATCACCATATATTTGATGCCCACTCCCTCCTCCTTCCCCCTCCTCCACCCTCAAACGCAACCCGATTGCTTTTGTGTTCAGATCTCACCTCTGTACTTACAAGCTGAGTAGAGCACGGCAGAACTAATAAATGTTAGTGTCCCTTCTCCCCTTTCTCCCTATGTGGCCAGGAATGAAAAACAGCTTCTCCAGCACTGAGGTCTGAAAACATTTCACCTGATGACATTTAACAACTTACTCAAAATTCTCTCCTCTTTTCTGACAATTTCTCCTACCAGAGAGTGAATAAATTCCTTAGCCACTGATTTATCCCCTGCATGGTTACAAAGGAACCCCTACCCTCTCTCCGTGCCTATACTTCAATTCTTAGCCTTAGATAGAACCATCCATTTCAATGAGTCCATTAACCAAGGAGAGCAATAGGAATCTTAAACAAAAAGAACTCCTGGGAGTCACCGATCTTAGTTACACCAGAGGTAAGCATGCAGTCTCAGCCACAACGACTCAGCTCTGCCCCCTGTAGCACAAAAGCAGACCCAGATTATTTATAAATGAATGAGCATAGCCACGTGTTAATGACACTTCATGTACGGATCCTGACATTTGAATTTCATGCAATTTGCACATGTCATAAAATAATATTGTTCTTTTGTTTCTTCTTAACATTTAAAAATGAAGAAAAACATTCTGAGCTACCTCTTTTTTCCTGTGGTGTATAGATCGCCAATCACTGAGTTAGACTCTTGGTTGTCAGTGGCAGGAAACAAAGCTTAAAGCAACTTAATCAAAAAGGAATGTAGGGGTTCAATTAATCAAAAGTCCAGAAACATGTGCTTCAGGTACAGCTTGATCCAGGGGTTCCAAACAATGTCACTATACTCTGTCTCTCCATTTCTCAATCCTCCTCTCCTTTGGGTGGACATCGTTCTCAGGCTCCGATTGTGTAAAGATTGCTGTTTATATTTCCAGGGCTTTTTATTTTTCTATGCTCAAATCTAGCAGAAAAGTAAGCTTTTCTCCTTTTAAAAATGTTAACACAAAGTACTGGGCCTGATAATCAGTACATTGACTGGATCATGTGTTCATCCCTAATCCAGTCACTGTGACCCAAGGCATAAGATGTCCTGCTGTTGGACCTCCTTGATTCTCGGAACAAACAAACAAACAAACTCCACGACTTAAATATTTTGAAAATAAGATTAGTTCAGTGGCATACAGCTGAATCTTCAGAGGAGGCCATTTTATGATGTATATGTGTATGATGAACAAATAGGACTTGTTTTTTTCCCTATAACAGGAAGCCATTAAATTTGACTTCGACAAACTTTTTGAAAAGAACCAGATGGAGAGTACGTTACTCTTTAGGGACCACAGACTGAGTCACATGTTTTTTTTTCCCCCTTGTACAACCTTCTTACAATGTCAAAAGCATCATTGGCTCAAACTAACTGCTCACTAGTACATGCTAATCTATGGTTCTAGGCTTCTGTCATTAGCAGCTGACTCCTACTACCACAGAAGTATTTAAATGCAAATGTCACTACTATCCCCTGCCCCAGTTAGTGTCCTGGAAATATCTAAATTGGTCCTATGCTCCTGTGAGCCTTTTTTTGGCCCTTGAATACCCAGGCATCTACCGTATTTTGCCAAGTATGATGTGCTCCCACATTTTTGGCCCAAACTTTCAGGGGAAAAAAAGTCTTTCACTTTAATTTTTAATTGAAATTTTTATTTGTTTATATTTAGGCATGCTCTTTTTGTATTAGAAAGGCATTTTAGCATTTATTTTTTTTACATATTATGGACCAAGAAATTTTATGTAACCACTAATTACAAAACACAAGAATACTAATTTAAAAATACCCAATTACCATATTCCAGAGTATTATTTTGCATTCAGATATTATTATGGATTTCTAGAGTTACATTTTTAACTCATAAGCATCAACAAAAGAATTAAGAACATGTATATAGATACGGAATTAGTACTACCCATGTATAATGTGCATCCCTATTTTTCCCTCACAAAATTGGGCCAAAAGGTGTACATAATACACAGCACAGTACAGTATGTTTTCATTGTTCCTACTAGATACTCTCTTGTGGTTTTCTTTCCTATTTATTGGAAGGAGCACCTGCCATGCCAGAGGCATGAGGTGGCAGCTAAAGATTACCTTCCTAAAACACAAATACGATCACATTGCTGACTGCCACTATGCATGGGGCAGAAGCCATACTTCCTAAGCACCTCATTCCAGGATCGTGTCCCCAGAAGCAGGTCCTAAGACCCTCATGTGAGAAGGGCCTTCCTTATACCAGAGGAAAGGAGCCCTGAGAGAAATCTGAGCTAACAGGCGTTGCTAAGTTTCCCAGTTTACTGGCCTTACCTCCTACCTTTTTGTCTTATCATCACGTTTTCCCATGACTGGCCATTCTTCATCAAGCCTCGTACAAAAATGCAAAGGTCTTCTTTCTTTGGGTCTTCATGTCTTTATGAAGGCTCCCGTGACATGAAAAGCTGGTATTAGACAAACATGTGTGTTTTCCTCCTGTTTCATCGGTCTTGGCTACTAGTTTAATTTGCAGGTCCAGCCAGGCACCCTGAGACGGTCAAGGGAAAATTTTTTCTCCCCTACACCTATAATCTAGTGATAGGTAAAATACTCGTCGTGCATGTAGGGACCCAGTGGTGTAAAACCATATTAACCTTAAGCCTGACAAGCACCAGCAGGACAGGGCAGTGTCCACGCTGTGAGAGGTTAAGTGGGAACTGCTCCTGAGGAGTCTGCAGATTCCTTTCTTAAAGTATGTATCATGGTAGTTGCAGGGCCTCGCTTACAAAACGAATTAGTGCACAAGTCAAATTCCCTCTCTCCAAATTCTCTCTGTCTCTTTCCGCATGCTCCTTCTGACTTGAGAGTCAAAGACCACCATGGGTGCAGCATTGTATGTGCTCATTAAAAGTGAGATGGCACTGCGTATCGTATGCCCTGAGTGTGTTCTTCCTGTTTCTCTTCATTCTCCACCAACCAATTAAAAAATCATTTGCTCCTGGGTGGTGGAGAATAGACAGTAGAGGAAAGGCAACTTGGGACAGCAGGCCTTTCCCAAGCCACCCAGGGACAGTTCGGCTTTGCAGGATGTGAGTGACACAATGCTGCTCTCCCTTGAAGCACAGGCCACACCCAAGAATTAGATGAGGAATTAGATGAGACCCAAGGGGAGCCACTTGAATTGGTTGATAGTTTCTTCTTACCCGTTTCATGAGTTTAATCAAGCACTAAACCTGCTGAATATCCTTACACTTCCTGGCAGCCCAGTAACAAAGCTTCCTAAATGTTTTGAGCCTCAAATCTTAATTCATCTAGTTCTGCATGTTATGCTTCATACGACATTAACATCCAATATACAAAACTTCCAGTAGTTTCTCTATAGCTTTCCCAATAGAAGACCTTTTTGATTTCTTTTTTTTTTAAATTCTTTTTTATTGTTAGACTTATTGGGGTGACATCTGTTAGCAAGGATTACATAGGTTTCAGGCATACAATTCTACAGTGCATTGTCAACTTGATGTATGATTTCTTTTTCTTTTGGTACTGAAGTCAAGGACTTTCTGATACAGAATCATCTGCTAAACTTCTCAGGGAATTAAGTACATGTTGATATTTTTAAGAAGAGCCAAGTGTTCTGTCCTCTCACCTGTGTTTAAGGTCCCACCAGGGACCCCAGAATTGGAGGCTCTATCATGAGTCTCTGATGCTTTGATTCTCAGTCACCTGGTTACACTTGACAGTATATTTTGACTGCCAAAGAGCACTCCCCCACAATGTTCCAAAACAGTTTAATGACGAAATCACTGAATGTTAAAGAAATGGATGAATATGTATGAAACATCTAAATATATAAACATGACAATAATTAATTCCCAGTATTTTCCGTTGCTTCCTCCCTAGTGCACCTCAATCAGAGGAAAGGAATATAGGGGAGTCAAAGCTCCTATGATCAGCAAAAGGACTCCTTTGAAGGCACAGCCTGGAAGTGGCCTCAGCTCTGTGCACCTCTCAGCCCGTGGGCTGGGTAACAGACTGTCAGACGAACGATAAGTCGGTGACCATTCATTCCGTGATCAGCCTCATGTGACTCCAGGCTTCACAGTGGTCTCACGCTAAGGTCCTTTAGCACGCAGAGAAAGGAGGCAAAGCGAGGCTCCTGTGACTGCAAAGCCTGAGCTCTTCGTCACGGTATTGTCCTCTCAGGTGGAGGCAAAGCCTGAACGGAGCACACGATGATGCACATCTGTCGCAAGACGGCCACGGGCCTCTTCTGGTCCCTGCTCGTTCTGGAACTAGGTCAATGCGTCACAGCGAATTAGACTGATGAACGGCCTTTCGCATTTGACTAGGCTGCATGTGCTAGGTGATGTTGACAATAAAAAGAGAAGGTTAAAACACGGTTTTAGTTCCCCTTCAGGAGGGACTGGATGGGGTAGCCTCTGAATAGCCATAATACAGAGACAGAACGTGGGCTGGTAAGTACCTAAGGAACGTAGAATCATAATGCCGGAGTGCTAAATGCACAATTCAAAGACGGAAGGCCAATGAGAAGGTCTGCAGTGGGAATTACCATCTAATAAATCACAGGGAAGAGGAAAAGTGTTTCTCTTGAGTGTCCTGAGGGTTTGGTAACAGGAAAGGCTGAGAAACAAGTTACCATGAGTCTCCCTTCCTCCGACAGGAAATGCGTACCCTCGTTCCAGGAATAGCAAGAAGTGGCTCATGCTTGGCCACGGCTTCAGGGACCTCCCTAGGTGTCCGTCTCACACAGTGGTTAGAGCATCTGGCCCACAGTTCTGTAAGTTCACTTCCTCCCAAGCTCCTCTGCAGAAAAATCGGTGGGCCGAATGCAAACACTGTACAGAGGAAGCACAATGGCTATGCTGACTGTGCTCTGCTTTTCAAACACAAACATGGTATTCAAATCTGCAGACCCTGATGATTTGTATTCGAAAGCTCTATGAAAACTGGGTCAAAGTCATTGTGGGACGATACCAGGGGTCTATTTATATATTTTCCCTGAAAGGAAAGTTATGATACTAAAAGTGATAGGCACGCAAGCTGATCTGCTTTACCTATACATAAAAAAGAGAAAGAAACGTTAAAAACATGGGTCCTCAAGTCTGTTTGTAGGCAAATCGAATGGAAAAACAAACTAAATTATAGCCATGATGGCTTTTTGAAAAACAAATCCCAGCAGAGTAAAATGATCTCTTTCTGTAGGGGTCCCGATAGACAGAAGGAGGGACTTTTTGGAAGCTTTCAATTCCACCATGTTTTTATTTTATTTTATTAGGAAATTTGTCGGGGTGCCATTGCTTAGTAAATTATACAGGTTTCAAGCGTACACCTCTATAATACATCGTGACACAACCATCAGTGAAATGAGAAGGTGTGGTCTGAACCACAGAGCTATTACACTGGACCACAATTGGCTGGAGCAGTATATTTAGAAAGTGTCATCAATCTAGGTAATGTAATAATTAGGGATTCAATGCTTCCAGTCCCAGAATTTTAGAGAAAAAAAAGACTCTTCCGGGAATTTCTTTTTTAATACCATCACTATTACTTGGGCTAGAAATTCAAAGACTACACCTATACTTCCTAATAGGTCAGGACTTTGACTGCATAAACAAAAATAATCAAAGAATAAAAGAGAGAACTAGATAAGCAAAATAAATGGACTTTCAGATTGCAATCCCTTTCGCTTAGCAGGGATTCGATTAGCATTTGCTGGTAGATTTAATGTATGTGTTTCTGGTATCATAGCTGTTCATCATTCATTGATTCCACATACACGTAGAGAGAGCTTCACTATGCATCAGGAGTTATCTACGAAGCAGTGGAAACTGCCTTCATTAGTTTTTTTCTCCATGTCTTTGATGTTAGATGTTATAGGACTTTGCTTATTATCTTTAGGTAGCATTATTTCTAGTTTATTGTTCAAGTGCTGAAAACCCAGAACACAGACAGAAGTTATTTATTTCTAGTATTCAGCCCTAAGATAGCCATTGGGATTATTAATTGATATTGGTATCTCTAAAGATGTTAAAAATTTATCTTGGATTGAATAATTCTTGGTACCTTAGCTGATCTAATACTATACCTTCAGCCTTGTGATGAAATCAGATCAAAATAGGTGTGCACAAAAATGTCAAGGGTTCCTTTCAACTCTGTTGTCTCTTCTACATGATGTAAGCAATTCCAAGTGTACTAAATTTAGGCTGACCAGATGTCCCATTTTAAAGGGGACAGAAAACAATGGTACTGTCCCAATTCAAATGGTGCGTACTGACACCTTGAGGCTAGGCTAACCAGGCGGACCATTTGAAATGGGACAGTACAGTTCTTTTCTGTCCCGTTTAAAACGGGGTATCTGGTCAGCCTAATAAATTGACCCCAAATCATGGTCTTTTCTTCCTCCTTTTCACCTATCTCCTGAGAAAGTCAGAGACTGAGAGAGAAGTAATCATTTAATATCTCAAATATCGACAATGCATTTTATGGAGTATGATATATTCTTAACCATATCCATTGATCTATAAACCCATTCTTAGAGATGTGTTTCTGCTCAGAGACTGAAAAGTATGTCCTTACACCTAGGATGACCAACCATCTCAGATTGCCCAGGACTGTCCCCGTTTTAGCACTGAAAGTCTCACAACTCAGGGAGCCTTTCGATCTCAGGCAAAAGAGGAGTCAGTCACACTAAACTTCACTTTGTTTTATCTTTCCAAAATTATTGTCAGAGTATGAGATAGGATTTTATAGGCTAGGGCCACTTTTTTCTTTTGTATTTTTAAAATATGTTTTGTATTTGTTGAACTTTTAATTTATTTTTCAATTACAGATGACACACAATATTATATTCATTTCAGATGTACAACATCATAATTAGATATTTATATTCCTTACAAAGTGATCCTCCCAATAAGTCTGGTACCCATCTGACACCATACATAGCTGTTATAATACTATTGATTATATTTCCTGTGCTGTACTTGACATCCCCATGACTATTTTTATAATTGACAATTTGTGCTTCTTAACCTAATTACCTTTTTTCACCCATCCCCCCAACACTCCTCCCATCTGGCAACCATTAAGTTTTTCTCTTTATGAGTTTGTTTCTGTTTGGTTTGTTCACTTACTTTGGTTTTTAGATTTCACGTATAAGTAAAATCATGTGGTATTTGTCCTTTTCTGTCTCACTTATTTCACTTAGCATAACACCCTCTAGGCCCATCCATGCTGTCATTCTTTTTTGTGGCTGCATATTATTCCATTGTATATATGTACCACAGCTTCTTTACCCATTTGTCTACTGGTAGACTTCTTAGGTCGTTTCCATATCTTGGCTATTGTAAATAATGCTGCAATGAACATGAGGGTGCATATCTCTTCAAATTAGTGTTTTGGATTTCTTCAGATAAATACCCAAAACTGGAATTGCTGGGTCATATGGTAGTTCCATTTTTATTTTCTTGAGGAATCTCCGTGCTGTCACTTTTTATCGTTCGTGTGTTCGCTGGATTTGCTGAGATGGCAAGAGGAATGGATGCAACTGGATTGAAAATGCACTCTTATAACAGCTCTAATCACCTTTAGCAAATTGTTTGACTCGCTTCTAGTGTACACATGCCATTGTGAACTGTTTTTTCAATTCTTGTATAAAGGCGAATTCACTGCAAAGTTACAGCTGAAATGTTTTTGTTTTTGTCTTTGTATTGCAAGTTGTGGTTTGCCATCAAAAACCTGATTTCTGAAATTTAGGATGTTTTCATTCTTCATAAATCTCATGCACATGTGTGTAAATATTACATACATATATAGATTATATACATATATCTATATATGTGTATATATATATATGCATTTATAGTAGCTATCAAGTCTTCCTTACATTTTTACCTGCTTTTTTTTTTTCATGATGTAAAAGAAAATATGAGATGAAGGGAAAGACCCAATCCAAATGGGAAGTTTGGTACATACCTGGACATTTACAGCAAGGCATTTCCAGATCAAATGTATGTGCTTCTAAGTGAACAAAACCCTAGGCTTTGTCCCAACATTGATTAATAGGAGGAGTTAGAAACAGAATGGATTTCTGTCTACCATGTAACTGTAACAGAGAAAAGTTTTTGAGTGTTTCTGTGGCAAAATGCCATACTTAGAAACTAGGGTGTCCTAAAGGCCTTATTAACTGATAATTGATTTTTCAAAGTTACGAACCACTCTGAAAGTCCTTCAATCCACCATTTCCCAGCCACTGGTAGAAGTAGAGAGCCACCAAGCACAGAAGCTTCCTGTGTCAAATGTTACAGAATGGTCGCAGAGCCAGATGAACTCTGCTGGTAATTACAGCCTTGACCTTCACAGTGATCATAGCACATCAAGAAAAACTAGGCTCTGCTTATGTCTTCTCAATAGTTTATCATGAGTTCAGTTTTATCTCATTCTCAGGACACAGCAAAGAATAAAAGATAACCAACAGCCAAGACTCCCAAGGTACTTGACTTATCCTCAGAACAAAAAGGTTGGTAAAAGGATAAGGAAGGAGACAAACAAAGAGTTCATCGTGTTTCTATTGTAAATTCTTCCTATCCATTTTAGGTTATTTTCATAATCCTAGAACTAAAAGTCAACACTGTGTTGAAGAAATGTGAAAGAAATTTTGAGCAAAATTTCAAAGCAGTTTGGGAGCCAAGAGAACCAAAGTCAAGTCTATTTCACTCCAGGAACTTTACAGAGAAAACATGATTTATTGATTTGAGATGAATTCCAACAACTCCATTGTTACCTTGAATCTTAGATGCAGAGGAATGCTTAGGGCTATGGGAAGTACAAAGGGCAATATTGGAGAAATTATGTACAAAAGCTGTCTGAAAAGTCTCCAGCCATGTAATATGAAAAATGGAGGCATTTATAGCTGGATTTTCTCCTGACAGCCCTCGTGTACCAGGTATCTACTATGCATACCCAAATCCCAACATGAATTACTGAACTGTTTGGAATTAATAAACAATTCTTCTTATTTTTGTCAAAAATTTAAATAGAAGTCAGACTGACTATACAACTATATTTTTGAAAATGGATTACTTAAAGAGCATGTACCTCCAAATTTTATGCAGATGACCCAGGACACTTTATCACTGCATTTACCAATCACCATAAATTAACCAGAATATGAGCACCAGAACAAATTAAAAGGGACAACTTTAATAACTTAATGATCCATCCATATGTCTAATTTTGATGATCCTCGTACATCATTATACAAAAAGTCAAACTGAGCTGCTTCATTTAAGATTCCGTTTATACTTCTGAAATCTGTAAGCATTACCTTCAGCTTTTAGAGTTCTAAAAATTAGTGAGAGTGATTAATTTGTATAGCAACCTACTCCACAGCAGAAGGAAGACAGGTAATATTCAGTAATCTCAAAACTCTTTACATCTATTGATTTAAAAGTAGTCAAACTATATCATAGCTGCCTGCAGTTGGGTGAACCCAGATAGAAAAAGCTAAGAACCATATGACTTCACTCATATGCGGAATATAACACTGAAAGCAACCAAGGAAAAACAAACAAAAAAAAAACACATGGATACAATCAATAGTTTAGTGGTTCCCTGGGGGCAAGGAGGGAGGAGATGGAAGAGGAGGGAGGGGGTGGAAGAGAGGGGGGGGAGGAGCCAAATATATGGTGATGGAAGGAGAACTGACTGGGTGGTGAGCACACAATACAACACATAGACGATGTGCTGTAGAATTGTACACCTGGGACCTACGTAATTCTTGCTAAATGTCACCCCAACAAGTCTACCAATAAATTTTAAAAACGAATTTTTATCAAACTGAAAAAAAACTTGCATTTGCACTTCTAGTGCTGCTCATTTTTGCTTTAATATGGGTCATCTCAAAGGTTTCTTATCTCCCATAACAAATCATTATGGATTTCTCTTCCACCATTTATTAAAACTCGTCTTAACTTATTTATGTTTTGGACTTAGTCATTTAGCACTCTAATTACTTTCATAGATTTAATACCTGCTTATGGAAAATATATTCATTTGCTCTTAAATCAGCCCTTTTCAACTACAATATTGCAACTGGTTCTTATTTTTATAGGATTTGTTTAAAGCAAACCGAAACTCACTAACCTGTAGATTACACGATGTTAAAAACTGTGATCCTGTCCCTCTATCGAGAAGCTTCTGTTTTGGTAAACGCAGACTAGACAGAGTAAAATTTTAAGACTCTGATCTTTCTTTATCCCAGAACAGTAAGTTGGCTATTTGTCTTTAGCAATATCCCTCACATTGGGATGGGGTAACCAACGTATGAAGGAGTGAAGTAGCATTGGGAAGATGGACACCAAATCAGTTTTGCTGTCAAGAATGGGATCTGAGTCTAGGTGTTCGATCTCAACCAGACAGACATCCCCAAGCATGGGCCTTTCCGGCTGTGTGAGAATCAGGTTGTTGGAGAAAATACAGATCTGTGAGCACACCACCAAATATTCCGATTCAGTAAGTCTAGGGCGAAGCCCAGAGATCCTTATTTTTAATGAGTTCCCATATTAATTCTGATGCACACCTAAGTATGGGAAATCACAGATAGCACATCATGGGTGGCAACCAGACTCCAATAAGGACGGATGGTGAGGTGCTATTTTCCAGGGCTCGGGGCCGTCTTATCCCCAATATTTCCAACTCATGGAACACAGAACCATTCTCTGAGAGATTAAAAATAATTGAACAGTGTTACTGATCTTTCACGTAATAATTTAAGATACGTAACGTGTAACGTGAGTTATTTGCAGCTTTTCAAAGAGTGGATCCTGTCACTTTTTTTACAGAAGAGTCGGCTTTTGCATTGGAAGCTGCCTCGGAATACCTATCCCAGTGGTTTGTGTTCATGAATGTCTGTGTCAGCTCACGCTGTGCTCGAGCAAGGCTGAATTATAAACCCGTCACAGCTGGACGTACGGAAGGGGTGACCTAGTCTTCAGTGGGGCTCCACCCTTTCAGAGCTGCAGCTGTTGTATATCAAAGTCATGCCAGGAACACTTAAGTGCCATCTTGGGAGAGCCTCAAAAGGTTTCAGAAAGCTTTGACCCAAATAATTGCATTCATTTTTAACGAATTGTGCAGGGTGTGTGTGTGTGTGTGTGTGTGCGCGCGCGCACGTGTGTGTGTGTGTGTTAAGGGAGAGAAGGCCAGAGAGAGGGGAAGACACACTGAGAACGGAGCCCTGGAAAATGCTCCTCAAGCTCCCACTCTGAATGAAGATGAACGAAGAACATGACTCACAGGTGACATCCAGTTTTATGCAGTTCAGCTAGGCACCCAGAACCTGTGGTTTTGGATTTGGTTTCAAAGATGGTGATGGTCAACGCATTAATTTATCATTTACAGTCATCAGAAAAATAGAACGGGGTCACGGGCTCGACCATCCCGTTGGGAAGCACCTCCCCCGAAAACCTAAACGGGGAGGGTGTGAGGCGGGGGCAGTGCATTTGGTTGTTGTTTCAAAAGAGGTCATTGTCCCTTCGGGGACACAGCAGGGCCTAACAGCAGCCGCCTCCCGGAAAGTCGCTCCGAGCGCATCGCCATGAACAGGGGTTCTGTCCTGCTCAGGCCCTGCTTAGACTCCAGCCCCATCGACATTCTCCTCCAGCCTCGGCTGTGCTTCTCCTCGCAACAATTTGGCTATTTAACGCTTTACAGGCCTGTGATTGTGCTGGTGTCATCGAGCCAATCCATCATAGAACGGTTCATGAGGGTATGTGCCATCAGGGCAGCGTCAGAGGGACATGCATTCATTTCGCTACCAAATCTCCAATGGTGGCCCAGTAAACTCGTATGGCCACGAGAGCATTAAAGCAAATTGTGTGCAATTCTAGTTCCTTCTCACTGTCGGGTGATTTTTTTTTCCTAGAGAAGACAGTACACATGGGTTTGAGGAAATCCAAGACAGGAGTGTAGCTGGAAGAAAGGACAGTGGGGGATTCGTATTTGCACGTGACCAGCCCCTTCTAGTGCACTGATGGAGAACAAGTCACTGAATGCGGTATTTGGGCAAAAGAAAGATGCAGGAATCCAGTTTCCACATTCAGTGCAGTCTGTGAGCATGTGTCAGCACTAAAAATAGATGAATGTAAGTGCACTGAGAACTCCAACAGCAACGCGAATCCCAAGGAAACACATTGCTAGGTATCACTAAAGAGAAAGAAGGCACTTCCATATCCCCGTCTGGCAAAAATGGGCTCTTTTGAAAACCAAGGTGCACGTAATTATTTTATCAGTGAAAAACTGCACCAAAACTTTGTATACATTTATCACTGAAAGGTCATCAGTGGAAAGTGGAGATTAAATAGCAGTGATAAGAATAATTATTGAGTGTTTTTTCCTGTTTTGCAAGCACCTACAAATCAAATGTTAATTAAAATAGTTAATAAATAAGAGGGAAATTTTTAAGTAAAGAAAATTTATCCTTTGCAGCTGTCCTTGCCTTGAATTGCTTCAAGATCTATTAAGAACTCTCATGTCAGGATCATTAAGGACAGTTTGAAACAGATTTTCACAGCAAGAGGTATTAACATTTTAGTCAAATTTTAACGGAGGATTTTCACATGAAGCAACACGGAAGAGAAAGAATGTTTAAAGGTGAGACTATGAATTAACCAACACTTCTGTTGTTCTGATGTTTCCCTCTCAGTCACATTCCCTTCTTCTAGATTCTGCAGTAAGGTCAAAATATTTTATTTACAAACATACATTCGGATAAGGGTCAAATGTGTAAACACAGCGAGGAAAACTTGGCATTAAAAAAGGAGACTTTTAAATACATTCTGAAACATCTTCTGGTTCTTCATACTATGGGCCTGTTTCTTCAGTTTCTAAAGTGATTTTATGAATTGTATGCCTGAAACCTATGTAATCCTTGCTAACAGATGTCACCCCAATAAGTCTAACAATAAAAATGAATTAAAAAAAAATAAAAAAATAAAAAAATAAAGTGATTTTATGAAATGAATACGTCTTAAGAATACAGTTAAGAACATCACAACTTGATTGACCAGGTACATATGCAGTCAGAAATGAATCAAATCCACATCTTCTCAAGCTTGAGAAACAAAACTTTGTAACGCGATAAAGGGCAATGTCTTCTCAAACAATGAGGTTTTTTTTTCCAATCTCATTGACTCAAATGCAAGGTATGTTATTAATTCTAAAATACTCATTAAGTTCAACAACTAAAATATATGGTAGGCATGCAATCTAAATCGTAAGTAACAACATTCACTTGTGATTAAGAGATAATAAAAATAAAATGCATTTATTATTGGTTCAATATCCCTAGAAGTACCTAAAAACTAAACCTGCGTACTGCACAGTGAACCACCATGCCCTTAATCATATACAGAGTGAAGACATCATTGCTGCTGCAGAAAGGGCAACTTGGACTCCCCTTTGCTTTTGCTCATCAGAGAGCTCCTTTGGGACCATGTCTGCACACACCTTTCTCATGCCAGGGTTTTCAGCTAAGATTTTCCTCCCTGTTTCTCTATCAATGTTACTTGGTCTGCTGTGCTTCTCACAGTCAGCTGATGATTTTAACACACAATTCGATGAAGTTTTGCAATGTTTTCATCAGTTCTGCTCGGTACTGGCCGCCCTGACCTCTCTTCATCAGTGACACTTTCTCTCCCCTCAGAAAAACATGTAATGCATGTGTACACGGCTGTTTTCTTCATGGCATTATCCCCATGAACTCGGACTAACACATCCCTGATTTCACTTTCACTCTTGCCAAGTTTAACAAGGAATTTCATGTTTGTTTGTTGCTTTAATTCAAGCTCTGACATTCTTGCGATGGCACACAAACACACACAATAATAAACGCCACTGAGCAAGACACCGCCACACATCGACACAAACACAGCTGTGAGACACGGACATACCAAGACGACGACACCTTACTGAGTTGTTGGTACAGTGCTGCCAACCTAAGTGCACGGTGGCAAGTTCGCGAACTTAATTGTCAGACCTTATACAAGCTACCCATTTTATCAGCGGAAAAACAAACAAACAAACAAAAAAAACAAGGCAAAGGAAGAGTAAATACCAGGGCGGGCTGATAAATTTTCCCTCCACTGCAATATTTTTTTTTTTGTTACATTAGACATATCTGTTTAGTTCTCACTTGGCATAGTGACCGGGCCTTCAATAAGGCACACTCTTCCATACATCAGTCTACTTCTGGGTGACAAAGTTCATGGAAAGATCAGTGAATCACACTGGCATCAGCCACTTCATTCCCTTACTTCTTCTGCAAAACAATGCGTCCTTTGGTTGCAGGTAATGTCGTGTCAGATACTTCGATGGTTTCTATGGCATCTATATGGATGACGGCGCTTGCAAAAGCATGATGGGCGAAGAAGAGATATCAAAACATTTTATTCCAGCAAGGAAAAATGCAGCCCTCTTTATCACAGAGTCCCCTGTGATCACCTGTCACTCTGTGACTGACTGTATTGGGGCTCAGGCTCAGGTATTATTGGCCAGGGTGGTAACCTTCAAGAGAGAGACTTTCTATTATTTATGCCACCCAGAACCTCTGTTCCTGCCATCATGGCTATCACTTTATAATAATCCATTGAGCAGGCACTCGGGAGTCAGGGGAAAGAATCCAGCCAGGAGAATCACAACTAAATAACTCTGGTTGTCAAGATTAGGTGGGAACGCTCCAACCTGACTGAGAAGATAAAACATAAACGTGCTCAGCACAATGTCTTCATTTGCTCAATGAGTTATTGCATGCCTGTCATGTGTCAGGCACTGTACTAGGAAGTGGAAGCAGAACAATAAACATTCCTACCACAAAATCAAGGCATTTACTCTTTTTATATACTTTATTTATTTATTTGCATATGTATGTATGTATGTATGTATTTTTACATTAAGGATTATTTGAAGTTAGTTTCAGTTGTACCGCATAGTGGTCAGACCTTTATATAATTTAAGAAGTGATCGCCCTGACTGGTCTGATATCCACCTGGCACTATACCTACTTCTAATATTAACATACTATTGACTATACTCCCTATGCTTTACATCCCCATGACTATTTTGTAATGATCAATTTGTACTTTTTAATCTTGTCACAATTTTCACCCCTCCTCCAATCCCCCTCCCACCTATCACCCCAATAAATCTAGTCCCCCTCTGACACCATACATAGTTATTACAATATTATTGACTAATTCCTTATGTTGTACCCTACATTACCATGACTGCTGTGTAACAACCCATTTGTACTTCTCAATCCCTCCCCCTTTTCACTCAACCCCCAACCCTCCTTCCATGTGGCAACCATCCAAATGTTCTCTGGATCTATGAGTTTGTTTCTGTTTTATTTGTTATTTTGTTCTTTAGATTCCACATGTAAGTGAAATCACATTGCATCTGTCTGACATATTCCACTCAGCACAATACCCTCAAGCCATTTACTCTTAATGCTCTTAAGAGGTTCACAATGTGTGGGAAAACAAACAAATAAATCAACAATAAAATAAAATGTGAGAAATGTTAAAAAAGGTAAGAAAGAACTCCTACTGTGATGACAAGGGAAGATCCTTTTTTTCGATGATTATTGAAAACCTGTTCTGCCGGGGATGATTTTTGGTGGACATTGACATGGGACAGGAACATTCTCACACTTGGTGCCCTTCCTGAGAGATCTATGCAGACGTGTCTTATTTAAACTTCCTTCTCATCAATCTTCCAATCTGCCTCTTTCCAACTCGGATCGCCCAGCCACGTCGTTATCTGCTACCTATGAATAAGTAATGACCCACGCCTCGGGCCACGTACCCTTCCAGACAAAGTGGGCAAGGAGATACACAGCTTGAGTTCCGGCCAACTGGAAGGGATTCCCTTCATCAGTGTCGTTCAGGGTAACCTCTAAGCGGGCCTGGAATACTGCAGTCACCCACATTTTGCACAGTGTCAGCACATCATTCAGAGCCATCTATAAAGCAGGCTCATGGTTTGGTTTGCTTCTTTTCCCTCTACTTAGCTGGTCATCAGGACGCCTCGAGCAAGTCAAAGGTGTCATTTACGAGAAAGATGACAGTGGAACCAAAACAGGCAGATTGCGACGGTGAATCATCTGTGCTCATAGGAATTACTGATGCCTACAGGGTCCAGTGTTGTGCACACTACCTACTCTGAATAATAGGGTGCCATCCAAGTGTATGACTTTGGATCAAAGAGCACGTAGCTCATGATGGCTAGTTCAAGTTGTATAGGTACTGGATGTCTGTGGTCAGATTTTCAGACTCTACTAGAGCACAACAAGCCAGGAGCTGTTTCTCAAAGAGAGAAAGGTGATCTCCCCTTTGTTATGAAACCACTTTGTTATGAAACCTTTGGGTTTGCATGGTGATTCTCCCTGCTACAGGAGGTGCATCCCAGAATCCATCGTGCATCCCACTTAGCGCTGGTACCCATGGATGGTTTCCTCCAGTGATTAACTTTTGTCCTTCCTGGTAGAGAGAAGAGGAAGGACACCTTGACATGTGTGTGTCCTCCTTTTAGGCCACTAGGGGAAAGGGCAGAGAGCTTTTCCTGTATCTGCCTCTCCTCAGCTTCAGCTCCAAATAATTTCAGGCCAAAGTGGTATATTTCAGGGGGGTACATTCGGCTGCCCGTCAGAAACAACAAAGAGAGAACATCTGTCTGGAAGCCAAGTGATCAAATCTCCCAGAAGTGACCCAATTATGTCCAGCACAGCTAATAGGTGTGTGACAGGAAGACTGACAATCAAGTGTTCAGATTTGGGAACACGGAGACCACAGGTACACTTGTCAATAGCTGCTCCGGTGGAATGCTGAGGACAGAAACCTGACTGCAGTGAGTTCCAAAGAGACTAGAAGATGACTCAATGGAACCAGTGACCACTGATCATTTTAAGGTCGTCTGGCGGAATGGGGAGCAAAGAAAGGGAACAGTAGCATTGAGAGAAACAGTAGCAAGAGGCAGTGTGTTAAGATCTGGAATACTGCCATACACGGATGAGAAGGATCTAGAAAGGGAGTGCCTGCATAGCCCTTGAGTTGATAGGGAGGAATGAAAGTGGGTTTGCCCGTGCGGGGACTGTCCTCCCCACATGTTCATTGTATTTGCATCTTTCTGGAGCCCAGCCTATGTCTGATGCTTCTGTTCTGGTCTCTCTGTCTCTGTCTCTGTCTCTGTCTCTCTCTCTCTCTCTCTCTCTCCCTCCCCGCCCCCACCCCACCCCTGTCTCATTACTCCTTCCCTGGGCAGACAATGCTGCATTCTGTAGTCACAGCTCTGCCTGGAGGTCTACATATCCCACAAGCTGCTCTAAGCCGCTACAGGAACCTGAGTCATGCTCTGCCCACGTCTGGGGAAAGGACACTGAAATGATTGTGATGTAATAAGACACCTGAATCGGCACCTTTCAGTAGGAAAACGGAAACTGCCAGTGAAATGGTTGCAAAAAAGGAGTGCTTAGTGAGCGTTGCAGGAAAGAGGTCAAGGACACATGGAAAAAGCAAGTGAGCCGAGGAGTTTATGCAAAGATGGGAAGAGTCCACTCCCACAACAGAGGGAGCGGGCAGGCCCGGGGTACAGCAACTGCCCCCAAGAATAAAGAAGCTTAGGATTTCCTTAGGACGAAGACACGAAATATTTAAGATGTACGGGTGGCTTTGCATGCGTCCACAGGTGGGTCCTCATTGACCACTCTTTCCCATCCTTCCTTGGTCCTTGCCGTAATCGTCATGGTGGCACAGGGGGTGGAGATTTTTGCCTGCCTGTAATGCTAAGAATATTATAATCTATTAAAATGAGCTAAAGCTCTCCGGAAGTGGCAAGGTAGAAGCCGAGTCACCAAAATCTAGTTCTGAGTGGTGTGGTAGCTACACCTCGTTCTTAAGCGTGGTCTCCTCTCCTGCTTTCTCTGCTCTCCCTCCTTATTCTCTCTGCCCACGGTAACAAAATTGTGCTATCACCTTCATTTTTCGGACAGAGCAGTTAAACCTAGCCCAAGCTGTCCCTTCCCTGGGACCCGGCTGGTTGTGTCATGCGCATATTGAGCACATCCAGTCATCTGTCATCTTGCTCACATGGAAATAAAGACTGGCTGAGGACCTCGATTAGAAGTTCTGCCAACAGGCCTCTCGGCTGAGATCACAAATATCGTTTGGAGCTTCTTGTGACTATCCTCTCCCCCCTGCCCTTTAATTGGGCTGTATGTAAATTTGCCATGTTTACCAGGAATCCAATTTAGAAAGGGAACACTATGCTCTTGAACTTGAGTGTCACATTGAATAGTTTTAATTCCTATCTTTGTACTGTCGAAATCACAATGCAGTGTCACTCCACTGGCTTGTAAATTGTTTACATTATTTCAGTTTTGACTACCTTCAAAGTAGGAATGTCTTTTCCTCTATAGCAACACTGCTTTCATTGAACGAAGTGTGAATGAACTGAGATTGAACAATTGAGCAAAGTTGCTGCTCTGCTCAAGATACCTTAAAAGTTTGCTGGCAGCCATAAAGGTCTTCACAATGAAAAAAGTATGCAAATGGGATTAGCTCTCTGAAAAAAGAAAACCGTCATAGCCACACAAAGATCCTGCTGTAGCAAGTCATCTACATTGTTAATTACTACCAAACCCACTCTGGAAACTGAGCCAAGATATCAATGAGATCAATGAGCTTATTGAGCTGTTAAATACTCAGCAAATACCTCTTGACCTTAAATATAATCTTTGGGATTAATCTGAATAGTTTAGCCAAGTATCACGTTAAGCATGAGTCTATTCTACTTGGGAAACATGAGAAAATGAAACATAAACTTCCTCTTTTGGGTTACTTTTTAAATCCATGAACAACTGCAAAACAACTTCTCAGTGATGAAGAGAAACAACTGGATCTCAAAACCTAAATCGTTGTCTTGAAAATGACCGAGGATCTTGAAAAGAATCAGAATATGCTACCCCAAATATGATACTTGGGCAAACAATGGAGCTGAAGGCAATTGAGAAACAGCACAGGCTAGAAGAGCTTTCTGCCCTCTCCCAGTCTCCATAAAGACCAGTGAATAAATGCCCTGTGGAAAAGGTCCCCTATGTGTATCCCAAAGGGGAGAGTGACTAATCACCAGAAATGGGGAGTTGACACTAAGATGAGTGTATATAAAAAAGCACCTTACTAAAATAACCATTATCTTCTGTTATTGATCCCACCAGCTGCTTTCCCACAATTTATCACCTCCAGAAGCCCAAACCCCCTCTCGTTTCTGTCTAGTCACCTCTCTACAATGGATTGCTCTTTATTAAAATGGTACCCAAGCACTTGAGTCTAGATGCTTCACTAGATTTTCACGTCTTTTCTGTAAAGATCCCAAGCACAGAAAAATATTGTATGCCTTTTATCATGTCAATCCGTCTTTGACTGGCAGGCCTAAGCAACTGGACCTGAGAGGGCAGAGGAAAAGTGTTTCCTCTCCTACAATCTACAGTGGGAAATTTCCTATTTCTATAAGAAAGAAGAGGCGAGTCATATGATTAGTCTCTGGTCATCGTCATTATCCAGAAGAGCCAAACTTTCTGAAAGGAAATTACTAACACCATTACTTAGCCCTGGCCTCCTGAAAACTTTTGGTTGGTAACGAAGTCAACAAACAGACCCTGATCTTAATTGTTCAAACTATTGGTAACTATACATACATTCTTAATATAGCATCTACTTCTGTCAATAATTTATTTATGGTGCTCCTATTGATACTGCCTGCGGGTAGCTGACATAGCTCTTGCCCAAGGTGGTAGGTGTCAGAGTGCTAGGGCATTGAAAAAGAAATCAAATCTGGACTTAGGTTAGGAGAGAGTGTATTCCAAAGGATCGTCACTAGAAGCAGGGAGGGACTATCACAATGGGGGAGGGGGTAATTGCAATGACATTGCAAGTATCTCAAAGGTCACACAGAAAAGGGCATTTCTTCCATAGGGAGAAGTGAACAAAGCTAGAAAAAAGTGTGTGGGGGGGGGAGTGGGAGGAGCAATGGCAGTGGCCTGGTCAGACAATAGATAATGACAAAGATTCACCTTGACCAAACTTGAGTTAGACTCTGTGGAGCTTTCTTGTCAACCTGATTGCTGCAGACTTTGTGCACAGATGATTTCATCTACTCCCCATACAAGAAGACTGGAACAAACACTAGCATCATTTCTAACAGCTCAAGACAGCACCTCCAGAAGGATAACCCCAACCCTGTTAAGTTTCTGTCAGAGAAAGTTTAAGACCACTAAAAACTGTAGTGTTTGTTCTAGCCCAAAGCTGACTAGAGGCCCCTGACGTCCCTTTACTTAGAAGCATTTACAGTTGAAGCTTCAACACAGGGGTTAGGGGTACCAACATCTTAAACAGTTGAAAATTTATGTATAACTTTTGACTCCCCCCAAATTTAACTACTAGTAGCCCGCTGTTGACTGGAAGCGTGACCAATAATGCAAACAGTCAATTAACACGTGTATTATATATGCGTTCTCACAAAAAATCTAAGCTACAGGAAAGAAAATGCTATTAAGAAAATCAAAAATGAGAGAAAATGTATTTGCAGCATTTATTGGAAAAAACAACCATATCTGTGGACCCACGCAGTTCAAACCCATGTTGATCAAGGGTCAACTGTACTTAAAATAAGTTAAAATCATAAAACCTTCCTCTATCCCTTGGAAATACACAGAGGGTGCCAAAAACATATACACACTTTTTTAAAAAGGAAAAAACTGTATTAAAATTGTAATACTCCATACATACCAATAACAAAAGATGAATACAAGTCACGTTTGACTTCTGCAATGACAAGAGGTGCTCAAAGTGGTTACCATCAGCGTCCAGACACTTCTGATGACAGCGAACTACTGCTTGAGCAATGCTGACCGAAGTGTCCACTTGTGTCACTGCACATGCCCTTGTACACAACACACACATCACACAATACCATGCGTCTCAAATGTATCACAAATGTGTGCAGCTGTTAGGCGTGTTAGAGGTTCTGTTGCATACTCATGCCTCCATTGTCACTGTATTTCCACAATGTTCTCGAATTTCAAATACCACTTCAACATGGTCTTGTACTTCTCAAACGACAAACATGCTACTGCCACGTTCTGTGACTGTCCTACCTGTTCCATAATATAACACTAGCATTCATTTGATGAACGGCATCCTTTGAGTGAACATCACACTACACATTGCTACCGTAATTCAAGTCAACTTTGAAAAGGAATACACAGATAACATGTCTTAAAATGGGCATACATTTTTTGGCACCCTTGGTATATGTATCTACTACAACCTAGGATTGTCTTTCTCAAGGACCTCAGAAGCATTTGAAATGCAGTCATCAGAAAGGATAGGGATCCAGTGTCCTAGTCTCTGTGGGACGGAAGGAGCCCAACTTTGCAAGTGCCATTTAACAGACACAGATGACTTAGTCACCTTGAAATTGACCAATGCCCTGACCCTCTTATTGCAATTTTTCACTTTCTGACTGTGCTGGAGCCCCAGACTCTTTCCCCCTTCCTACTTCCTGGTTCTCCCTTTGAGATGCCCAGTCGACTTCACGTAGATCAGATTTGAGCTCAGTTCTCACCGGGGTCTCCCTCCTGCTTCAGTAGGTCTATTACATATAACCTGTCTGTACTGCCTTTAACTACAGTCTGGCTATGTTTGCTTTTCATAATCAGAGACGGTCTACCCCGAGGTCAACCTCTCTGGAAATGTCACTAAGAGGGGGTTGGACCCTGCCTCCCGCTGAGTCTCAGTCAAAACTGAGGGGCCCGGGGACAGGGCAGAAGTGGAACTAAAGTATGATCTAGTCAGATGCACGGGCAGTTTGCTCTGACGGATCACTGAGCACTGTTATTCAGCGAGTCATTACTGAGACAAAGATTGGACCTTTGGAGGTTGTCACTAGTAAACGGTAAGGACATCCGCAAGTCTTACTGAAGTCATGTAGAAATGGCAGCCCTTTCCAAGAGACTAATTCTGGTCACATCAGAGGGTGGGGCATTTGTTAACAGGGCTCAGGTACCATTCGCCATTGTCAGGGGCACTACAATGCACGACACTGATCTTTGTTCGGCGGTGAGGAGAATCCACCCAGTCCAGTGATATGTCAGTCGCGGACTGAATGATGAGTTGGAACAAGACCGATAAATGGTCCTTGGGCAGAAAATATCAGTCTGTGACGAGACAGATCAGTACCTGTGCGAGGAATTTCAAATTCAGCCTTCTTGCAACAGAAAGAAAGGTTTTTAGAAAGTAAGAGGCCCAAAGTAAGGGGACTATGGTGAACTGTACCTAAGCCCTGGGCCTCTGGAAACTTGTAAGGTAAGAAACAACTCACACCCGTTGTCTTCCAGGGAAGGGTACTTACAAAGGAGTATGGTTTAGATGAGGCTCGCTAACCCCTCGTTAACAATGACAAGGCCAGGCATGGGTCCTTGATACTTGCGATGAGCCATACACAACTGGAAGTGCACAGAGTACCCTCTCCTTCCCAAATCTCTTTCACCGTTTTCCCCTGAAACTTCTCCTTTGTACCAGAAGCTTACATATGGGGCTGTCCGGAAAGTCTCCAGCCATGTAATATGAAAAATAGAAGCATTTATGGCTGGAGTTTTTTCCAGACCGCCCTTGTAGACTCTTTCAAACATGTCTTTTTCTAGCCCTCTCTTTGCTAACCATTCAAGTACTCATTCAATCGACTACGTGCCCAGCACTATGGGAGGTGTCAGGGATAGACACTGAAAGAGATAGACATGGGTCTTCACTTTCGTGGCTCTTCGTAGTTAAGCGATGATGATGACAGTCCAAATAACAAAGGCTAAGAGGCTGAAGGGCATTTTTGTTTGGGGGGTTTTGGGTTTCCTTTTTAGTTCTTACCCTTCCTCGGCCAGGTAAGAACTACTATTATCCTCATTTTTACAGCCCTGAACTCGTTCAGATGCTTGCTTGGGTTCACAGAGTAAGTGAAGGCAGAACCAGAATTCAAAGCCCATGCTCTTGACTCCTCACAGTTTCCTTCAAAATGAGTCCACAGCTTACAGACTTCAGATCTCCCAACCTCCTCACCCACCTCACTCTACCACCAACCACTTCACACCAATTCAATGGGCCCCTCTAAGTAGGCTGATCAAAATTCCATTTGAATCGGGACAGAAAACGGTCCTGTCTCGATTCCAATGGGACATCTGGTCAGCCTTGTCTCCCTGGGTTAAATTCAGGGTGTCAGCAGTCTGACCAGATGCACCATTTGAACCAGGACAGCACCTTTGTTTTCTGTCCTGTTTAAAACAGGACATCTAGTGAGCCCTTTCAAAGGCCTGTTTCTCACTCCTCACAAGGCGCTCAGTTATAGATCTGCAGGTATAACATTAGGCAGAGGACAGGAACTAATCATAAAGGATTCTGCGTACTAAGAGCCTTTATGAAAAGCGCTGTAAGCCAAAACTCTTTCACACCCATCAGAAGGAAGAACTTTCTGATGATCACCCTAAACAATAGCCAACCTGGTCTAAAGAGGACGCTTCTTGCCCACTGGAAATCTTTTTGGTTATAAACAATTCAAAAGCCACACCACGGTGAGTGGAGCCCGGTGGTTCCTTTGACAGTGGTATAGTTTTTTAATTGTTTCTCCGGGAAGATTAGTGTGTGCTGAGCCACCCCTGGTTTTTCATGTGGGCCCCTCTGTGGCGTGCAGTGTGCGTCAGAGAGGCAGACAACACGTACAACTCTCTAGCTGTGTCTCTCTGCAACAGACACAGGAGCCATGAACTCCACCCGACTGAGTCAACCCAGGACCTGCTCAGGATTCCAGCCAGTGCTGCCTTCTAGATCTTCTAATTTTTTTTTATGATGGTTCACATACAACATTATATTAGTTTCAGGTGTACAGCATTATGATTAGACGCTGATATACAGTGCTGAGTTTTTAACTACAATTTACTTCATAGCATGTAGAGAAAGGTATTTTTCAAGTCTTCGATGATCTTATGCCTTTCAATTGCACCCTCTTCCATAAAATGCCAGTCTGTTTGGGACCAGGGTCTTGGGCTTCTTTGGTTGCTATTCTGCAAACACTGCTGAGCAGAGACTATCTCTCTATATACTGTTGTGAAAGTTATCTCTGCCCAGTGTAAACCCGGCCAACTGAAGCAAGAAAAACCTGCCAATCAACTGATGGTTCAAACTCTAGCTGACACGAGAGGACTAACTGATACTCCACAGAACTGACTGAATCCCACGCCTACCAAAGAGCTGCCTAGTTTGGGCCGTCCAACACCATAGCCGTGTGGCTATTTTAAATTAAAATGAAATCAACTTAAAATTGCAGTCCCTCAATCACACTACCTCATTTCAAATGTAGAGTAGCCACATGTAGCTAGTGGCTACTGTATATTGGACAGCACAGATGCAGAGCATTTCCATCATCACAGAAAATTCTATTGGACAGTGCTGGTTTCGATGACAGAGCTACTGTGGTTTTACTGGAATAATTCAATTCAGTAGAAATTTACCAAGCTCCTACTCTGGGCAAATAATAGTTTTTACTCTTAGGGAGCTGACATGCCCCTGAGACAGATAGACGTGTACAACCACAAACTCTAACACGGGCAAGGGTGCTGAGTGTTCTAATTATGTGAGCAAAGAGACAGTCATTCTTGATTCGGAGGATTCAGCATGAGCTTATTGTTGTATGTGGCATCTAAGCTGGTTTTGCAAAAAGGACAGCATGAAAATAGTCAGAAACTGGACAGGGCATCATGGGAGGACTAGGGGGGCAGTGGAAGAACTATTTTCTATAGCACATGAGCCAAGGATACTGAGGGAAAAGATCTGGACCTTCACGGAAAGTTGAAAATGTTGTGTTGGTTGCCAGAATGAGCTTGTAAAGCTCACGTGTCCAAGTTTAATTATTTTAGTTCCTTTATAAAACGCTGTAGTTCAGGTTAGTTTAAGATTCATGATGAAAGTGCCTTTTTTACTTTCCTTGTGATTTAAAGATAAGGTTGTAGTTTAACTATTGCTGCCAGGCTAGTATTTCGTAGATACCCATACGAGGGCTGTCGGCAAAAAACCCAGCCATAACCGCCTCTATTTTTCATACTACATGGCTAGATACTTTCCAACAGTCCTCGCACGCAAACGTGTGTGTGTGTGTGTGTGTGTGTGTATTAGACATTCAATTTATCAATTTATAATAAGATACACATTCGATGGCTGGCTGGCAAGTATCCAGCCTTATAATATGAAAGACAGAGGCATTTATGGCTAGAGTTTTTCTGGACTGTCCTCGTATAACCATGAACTATCCAGTCACATGTGTTCTCAGAGCAGTACACTCTATCCCTATAGGCAAATTTATGAGGGAATTCAAATTATAGGCACAAGATTGCTTGGAGAGCCTAGAGCCCCTCCTAGTTTGTGTCATCCAGCTACAACAGATTAAAGCATCTATCATCACTATTGGAATTGACCTGGATGATTCTTCCTTAAATACAATGCAGGATCTGCAACAGTTTCCTGCCTAAATTCGTAAATCCAAACTCCTCCCCCTGGCATTTAAGGCCCTTCTTAATTAAATGACATCCTGCTTAGTTGAATGTATCCCCCACGAGGGGACATAATATAACAAACTCATATAATGCAGCCATTTTGATATGACCATTTCAACACAGTCATTTTGAGGCTAAGACCTTTTGATGATGAGGCCTGAGCAAGACCATTTCAACATAAACATATTTGACAGATTCCAAAACACGGCTTTTTTTTAAATGACCAAAAAGACTATAGAATGTAATTATCTGTGACCCCATCCTATCCCCAATGCTCTCCCATATCCACCTAACACATGCTACTCTGTGTCCCCATAACTTGCTCAGTAAATGTCCAGTAAAGACATTAAATGAACTAACGAATGTTCACCAGCCATTATGCTGTGCTGTACCATCGCTATGGCTCTATATCATTTCACAAAGAAGAGACTCATCTTAAGATGGAATCTTATTAGAAGAGGGCTGTCCAGAAAAAAAGAAATGCAGCCATAAATGCATCTAATTTTCATATGACTCAATTCTCAGTTATTTTTTCCAGATAGCCCTCATCAAGTAGCTTCGTAAGGTGTTTTTCTTTCCTTGCCCTGTTTAGATGTCTTGTGATTATTTTTAACCTCTATGTATGTAGTCCAATAAATAACATAATTTGTTGTTTCACCTCTGTCTCCCCATACAAGTTTCTAATACAACTGCATATTAATAAGAACGGAGACTGGCTCTCTTTTCTAACAATTTTGTTCTCAGGGTCTAGCATATTTTTGCTTAGGTAACTTTGTTAGTGCCTCTTCATTAGGAATTTGCTTAATGATTTAACAAATCTTTGTTATGTTCTTTCTCCCCACGTGATTCAATCATGCCTATGACTTCAGCTAACTTCTATGTTGATAATTTTCAAATTTGTATTTGTAGGTTATGCTTCACTCCTTTGGTCCAAGTCATATTTTCAACTGTCTGTTCAAGACTTGTACCTGAATGTCATACAGATACTTTAACTCAGCTGGTTCAACACTGAATGCACTGCCTCTCCTACCGTATCAGTCTTCGCAGTCATCAATATTGCAACCTCAGAACCAACTTTTATGCCTCCTTTTTTTTCACTAACTACATGCAGTTAGTCTCTAAATCTTGTCAACTCTGCTTCCAAGAATCTTGATCACACTTGTCCTTTCTCCATCCAATTGCTACTGTTTTTGTTTAGCTCTTCGTTTTCTCTTATTCGACACTTGTGATAGTTCTCATCTCCCTCTGTCATCTACATAATTCTCAGTTACTGTTTCCTAAAACAGATTCAATAATGATATATTCCAGCTCAAAAATCTTTAATAAAAAGTAAAAATTAAAAGAAATTTCCATGAAATTACCTATAGATTAAAATTAGAACCTCTTAGCACAATGTAAGACTATTTTCACAATCTGAATAGATCTTTTTTTTAAATTTCATCACCTTGGTCAACTCTGTTTTCTAAGAATAAGGCTATTTGCTTATTCTTGAACATATCATGCACAGTCATGTCTCCACACTTTTGTCCGTATACCGCATATCTACAATGCTTTGTCTGCCCATTCACTTCATTTGGCAAAATCACACATACATTTCATGGTCCACTTCAAGCTCAGAGTTCTTCTGTGATGACTTTTCACCAGCTTTCCCCATGCTTGCCCAGGCAAAATGAGTTCCTCTGTCTTGTTGGGGTTTTTTTCTTCCCCAGAACTTTCCTATTGTGTTTTCTACATACCTTGGCAGAAAATGTAATTCTGATTGCATGTCTCTAGGGAGAAAGAGCTAGGAATTCAGACATGTTTGGACATGTTCTGATGAACTGATGAGGCACTCTCAACTGAAGTCTATTTGCAGAGGACCTGAGGAGTCTTCTAAAAAAAAAAATAACTCCAGCTGGGTCCTGCAGGGGTTCAAACATCTCTGGGCATGTCAAGCAAGTCTAAGGATCAACTTAACAAAAACCTATTTGGAGGAATGAATGAAGAGGCTTCACAAGAGAATTTAAAAAGGAATAGGAAGGTACAATGAACACAACTCATTAATACATTAAGGAATGGTTTGCAAAAGGAAATGGAGTTTTTGAATACAGCACAGCCCTTGTTAGTCAGAACTGCAGGGGGTTAGCAGGCTAGCGTGGGTTAGCCGTGCAGCATCAGAAGATAAAAGCAGCGAGCTAATAAAATTCATGTACTAATGTTATCTTGATTTAATTTGCTCCTAAAGGCTGGTAAATCATGGGAAGCTTCTATTTTTTTAATATTAGTAAAAGTTTATGTTAGTTATCTGCACTTATTGTTTCTAGTCTATAAAAGTGATCATATGTGGAGTTTTCTTTTCTTCACATGGCTTTAGGGAAACCATTCATTATTCTCTTGACCTTCTAGTGGTTTCTGCTTAATCCTCTTTGTTTCATCTGTCTTATCTCCCAGACCTCTAAACATTATATTTTCCAAGTCTAAATCCTGAGACCTTCCCTTCCTATTCTATTCTACTCTATTCTATTCATTTTATTCTATTATTTCTATTTGACTCATTCTATTCTATTCATTCTATTCTGTTCTAATTCTATTCTATTCTATTCTATCCTATTCTATTCTATTCTATTCATTCTATTCTATCCTATTCTGTACTTCTAATTGTAGATGTTAAAATACCTTCTCAGGAGTACCTTGATAAATGTTTCATTAAATAACTGGGTACTACAGCCTAGCCAAGCTGGTACATAAAACTAATCATTATAATAAGTATATATGCAAAATATCACAGAATTTTTTATCTTCTTAAGAGGAGTTTTAAATGATCAATTACTATGAAAACAGTTCAATAACAATACACAAGTGAATAGAAGTATTGGAAGCCACTGGTCAACAATGGCCTTTCCAAATCGCTTTTTTATATTCGTGGAAAAGACATCATGAGCAGAAACTCTAACTCTTAAAAGAATTGAGAAGAAACCTTTTTATGATGAATAGACACAGAGTCCCAGAGGCCCACCCATTCAGCTTCCGTTCAAGGTTGACAGCAAGCACTTCCATGGAACCCGAGGACATCTCAGTGTCATTGGAAAACTGTTGACATGCCCAAACCATCAACTCAAATGCTTCCAGAACTAATGCCAATAACGGACATGAGCAAAGCCTATCGGACACTGGCACTTGACTGTATTGCCAGGGAGACAATGGGGAGCAGTGGGGACTGTGGCATTCTGGGACGAGCAGCCCTGGCTAAGGGTGGCCCTCAAGGAATGCAGGCTGCCTTTTCAATTGCTGAAAATCCAGACTGCTATGCAAGAGCTCTTGATTCCAAAATGTGTTCTTTTTCATGTGAGATGTTTCTCTTTCAGAATTTGTAATGAAGTTTAACAGAGGTTTAACGGTTTATAGAAGAAACGAGCCATGTTGTAGGCTATATTTGGCTGCCTGTGTTCAGGGTCTGGCTTTTAACATCAATTCCAAATCATTTTTAGATTGAGCGATTATCACTAACACTTCTGTTTCTAATATTTTCCATTGCCAATTTATTCTTAAAACACATAAATTTAGATTTTTTTTTAATTATAAAACAAAGGCCTCAAATAAATGCTCTGTAACTGGTCACATTTTTGCATTTGGTAGTTGAAAACATTTTCTTATATACAAAGCTACCATCAAACTTACCAAATTAAATTTTTCCACATGCTTTTCCTAATACCAAAACAATTATTTAAGTAGCCCTTAAGTGGTTGGAAGGGGGGGAAAAGTTCCACATTTCACAGTTCTTAGATAATTAGCAAGTTGGTTTAAAATTTTAAAATTCGTAAATAATTAAATAAGGTATAACATTTTAGAAATGAATTAGTGGTTGATATTATTCCCCTTACCTCCCCCTGCACACAAAGACACACACACTCACACACGCACACGTGCATGCACACACACACACACACACACACACACACACTGTTCCAGTTCTGCTCCATTAAATAATTCCCATGTTCACAATCTGTCATTTTCCTTTTCAGGAATATGTACTTTCAAATCGAACTGGGGCATAAAATTGTATTGTGGTAATTTATAGAGAATATTAAAAACCTGCTTACATATATGAAAGATATGAAAAATTATTACTGAACATTTAGAGAGAAAAGATTGCTCACACTTCAACAGATGTTTTTTTCCTAGTGAGGTGGTTGCTGTTGGTTTCCCTTCTTTATTTATTCTAACGAGGCATATTTAATTTTCTCTCCCACTCGAAAGAAAATACACAGCATTGTGATTACTTGAAACATAATAGAGTAATTAGATAGGAAAGGTGCACAGAATTTTTATAGAGTTCTCACTTGGTCATGCAAACGTGTTCAAGGTTGCTTCGCGCTGGCCAAATTCCAACCACTGCAGCAGCATCTGTGACTAACCAGGTTTATCTATCCTCTAAATTCAAATTGTGTAACGGAGCACAATTATGTAGGACTTCTGGCAAATATTTTCTATTTTTCGACTGGGCGAAAAACAGTACTAAGTGTGTCAAAATAACAGTTTCGGAAAGAAAGATATAATCTGAAACAGAATGAAAAGCTTTGAACGATATTCTTTGCATTTTTGTACCAAGTTAAAAGGATAGAAATGATGAAATTTTGCACAGTTCTCAGCATGTCATAGCCAGCACGGCAGGCTTGAAATGTGATCTTTGTTTCAGCTTGGCCACGCAGAGAAGTAGACAAGAGTAAGAGATGTCTTTATACAGTGTGTGTTATGTAACAGACACCTCCAGCCAAAGGGTTTTGCAAACAAATCCATGAAAGACTTTGTGTTTGTTTTGCCTTGCTTTGCATTTGTGTTTGGGGTAACCAAATAGGGTACTATCAGAGGTCGGGAGAAATTGATGGAATTGTTTTGCTCAGACATAACATCTACAGTCCTTGATTCCTCAAACAAGGACATAACAAAATTATTTTTTTAAGAAAAGAATAATTTTGAGTTGCAATTGCGATGATGACCTCCAAAATCTACTGATTAGTCATTGGCTGAGATTTTTCACCCTCATTTACAACTTTGTAATTGTTTCAGCAAATTATTGTGTATGAATTTCATCAATATTCTTAGAGGGGAAGTTAGCAAACCTTAGAAAATGCAGCATACGTTTTTTGCAATGATGGGAAAAGGAAATGGTATACATATTTGTACTGCTAGACTTCATTGCGTTATCTCTGCTAAAGTAATGGCGCGTTCCCAGGTCCTAATAACGCGTGCTCAATTTTATGGGCACCATTCCCGAACCTATGATTACCAAGATAAAAATGGGAATTCGCCAGAATGCCTTATGATTGCTGACGGACCGCAGCAAGAAACTTCCATGACCAGAGCCAATCTTAATCCAAGCACATAATTAAATCTTGCCAGTTAGGCATAAAATTCAGTCACCTGAAGGTTTAAGGCTCTGTGATCCTACAAATCTACAGGGGCGTTCTTAAAAGTGGAGATTTCCAGGCCTGACCCCAGAATTACTGACTCACAATTTCCAAGAACGGAATCTGAATTTTCCAATATTTAAACAAGATGTTTCAAAAACAGTTACAGCACAGGTGAGATTGTGCCGAGAAAAGATTGCAATGATATTGGGGGGGGGTGGCGGGGGGTGGCGGGTACGCATATCATTTTTGTCCCAGCCAGGACACTCGGGGGGGGGGGGTCTTATTAAAAATTATTCCAGAACAGTATGTATAAATGGAATCATTCCGGCAAAGTGATAGCACTTGTCAAGCTAATATTACTTCACACTTAAATATTACCCTTGTGAAAAAATAAACTTTGTTTTTTAGACCAGTTTTAGATTCACTGAAAAACTGAGCAGGAGGTACAGTTTCCATATACCCCCTGTCCCCATACACACAACCCCCCCACCCCCCAGATTACCATGTGGTACCTTTGTTACCATTGATGAACCTACGTTGACACATCATTATCAGCCAAAGTCCGTAGTCTACCCAGGGTTCACTCCCGGTGTTGTATATTCTACGGGTTTGAACACGTGTATAATGACATGTATCCATCATTATGGAATCAGATGTAGTATTTTCACTGCTCTCCCAAGAACCCCCAGCAACCACGGATCTATTTATTGTCTCCATAGTTCTGGCTTTTCCGGAATGTCTTATGGTTAGAATCGTACAGTATGTAGCCTTTTCAGAGAAAGATCTGCTTCTTTCACTCAATGTGCATTTAAATTTCCTCTGTGTCTTTCCATGGCTTCTTAGCATATTTCTTTCTAGATCTGAATAATATTCTGTTGTCTGAATATATCACAGTTTCGTGCTGTTGTTTTTTCTTAATCCATTCACCTACTGAAGGATATTTCAGCTGCTTATAGTTTTGGCAATTATGAATAAAGCTGCTATCGACATCTGCATGCAGATTTTTGGGTGTACATAAGTTTTTAGTTCCTTTGGGTAAATACCAAGGAGTGTGACTGCTAGATCACGTGGTACAAGTGTGTTTGCTTTGGTTTTTTAAAAAACTGCCAAAATGTCTACCAAAGTGGCTGCACCATTTTGCATTCCCACCAGCAATGAATGAGAGTTTCTGTTGTTCTATATCCTCATCCACATTTGGTGTTGTCAATACTTTAGGTTTTTGCCCTTCTAATAGGTGTGTAGTGGTATCTCACTGTTGTCTTAATTTGCTATTCTCCGGTGACATATTCTGTTGAACATCTTTTTATATACTTATTTGCCATCTGTATATCTTCTTTAGTGACACGTCTGTTGAGACCTTTCACCCATTTTTTTAAAAAAATTGGGTTCATTTTCCTATTTTTGAGCTTTAAAAATAATTTGCAAATTTTAGATACACGTCTTCTAGCAGATGTATCTTTTGCAAATTTTTCTCCCAGTCTATGGCTTGTTTTATCAGTCTGTTACCATTGTCCTTTGGAGATCAAAAGATTTTAATTTTAATGAAGTCCAGTTTATCCATTATTATTTTCATGGATCACACCTTATGCATTATACCTAAAAAATCGTTGTCATACCCAAGGTCAGCTGGGTTTTCTCCTTACTGAGTTTTTAATTCCAAATTCCACTTGCTCATCTTGTATATAGAAAAATGATAAGACTTTTTTATAGGAGTTTTGTTGCTGTTGTTGTTGTTGATACTTTAGGCATGTCATCTGCGAATAAAGATTGTTTTCTCTTTTCCAAATCTGTATCTATTTTATTTCCTTTTCTTGCCTTATTATAATAACTAGGATTCCCTGTACGATGTTGGGAAGGGGTGATGAGAGGAAATATCCTTGCCTTATTGTTAATCTTAGTAAGAAGCTTTGAGTTTTCACCATCGAGCGTGATGTTAGCTATTGATTTTTTGTACATGTTCTTTATCAATTTGAGGAAGTTAGCCTTTATTCCTAGCTTACTGAGTGCTTTTATCATAATGAGTGTTAGATTTTGTCAAATGCCTTTACTGTACCTATTGATATGATCGTGTGATTTTTCTTCTTCAGTCTGTTAATGGGTTGGATTATATTGATTGATTTTTGAATGTTGAGCCAAGCTTGAATACCTGAGATTATCCCACTTGGTCATGATAAATAATTCTTTTTATACATTGTTAGATTCCATTGTTAGATATTTTGTTGAGGATTTTTACATCTATGTTCTTGGGAGACATCTGTGGTTTTCTTGTAATGTCTTTGATTCTGGGATTAGGGTGATGCTGGCCTCACACAATGATTTAGGAAATAGTCCTTCTGCTCCCAGCATCTGGAAGTCACTGTCGAAATTTGGTATAATTTATTCCTTAAATGATAGGTAAAATTCTCTAGTGAACCTATCCAGGCCTGGCGATCTCTGTTTTGGAAGTTCATTCATTATTGATTCCATTTCTTTAATAGATACAGGCTTATTCAAATTGTCCAGTTTTTTTTTTTTTATGTGAGCTTGGGTAGGCTGTCTTTCAAGGAATTGGTCCATATTATCTAGGTTCAAATTTATGGGCATAAAGGTTGTTTATAATATTCTTTTATTATCCTGATCACATCCATGGGAACTGTAATAATGTCCTTACTTTCATTTCTGACATTAGTAGTCTGTATCTTCTCTAATTTTCTCTTTGTTAGTCTAACTAGAGGCTTATTGATTTTACTGATTTTTTTTCAAAGAACCAGCTTTTGGTATTGTTGATTTTCTCTACTGACTTCCTGTTTTCAACTTCATTGATTTGTACTCTGAATCTTATTATTTATTTTTTTTCACTTTGGATTTAATTTGCTCTTCTTTTTTTTTTTTCTCATTTACTAAGGTATGTTCTAGTTTCCCCTGTTACATTAGGCTCTGTTAAAACCCCAGCAGAGCAAGTTCTGGCAAAAGAGTTTTTCCTGAGGACAGGCCTTGAAAAAACAGGATGCCTGGTTATACTTCAAAACACTGAGTCTTTCCTCCCCCTACAGGAAGCCTGATGGGATTTTTCTCAAATATTCTTTCTGTGATAACCTGGTAGAGGTCCTGGAGGTCAAACAAAACATAGGGATCCCCCAGACTGCGTCTCTTTGGAGATTTGAATGTTCAGAGTCGCCCATGCTGAGCCTCCAGCAATTCATCATGTGCAGTTCAGGTTATTCTGCTCAGGCACTGGTTTGTTAGGGAGGTTTCTGCTGGTGGGTTTCTGTTATGGTAAGTTGTGATCCATTGTATCTGTCTTTCTGTCTCTCCAATTTGTGGGGCAGTGCTTTACCCTTTGACTGATTGAAGAAGAAAAGTTTATCTTTCATTTTGTCCAGCTTTGGACGCGTTATCTGGAGGAAGAGGTGACTTCTAAGCTCCTCATCTGCTGGACTGGCAACTGGAAGTCTAGACAGTCCTTGTTTTCATTTTCAAGACATGTTGAAGAGGAATCTTTGCTCGGTTTCCTCCTGCTGTGCTGTGGATTGAGCTAATATTATAGCCAGCACTTAAGACTCCACGGAACGATAACTCACTAGAACACATGGTTCTCTTTCTACACATGGAAGGCTAGTACTGAGACGGTGGGACGGGGTGCCTCCAACACTAACCATCATAGCTTTCCTGGAGAAACTTCCTGCAATCTCCAGAGGTTTTGCAAATGACTCACAGGTGTAGGTGCTTTGAGGAAACAGATGTGGTTCTGAAGAGGTGTGTGCAAACTGAATTTTTGTTAATTGAATCTTATTTAGAATTCATTTTAGGAGAGCTAGCGGTTTAAAGTGGTCCTTTGGCGACTTCTTTTGTGAAATGAGTAATTGCTCCCTAATTGATCTTTTATTGCAAATGCACATTTTCATGGTACTTTCTTAAAGCTCTGTACCGATTCTAGGTGTAGGTAGAAAGTGTAGCATATAAAACTCATTTTTCTATAATTAAAGAAAATGCTGTATATAAATAATGGAATATATCCTACATCAGTGTGGTGTTTACAAACAAAGGTAGCCTAGAGTTATGGGTTTGAAGAACAGTAGCTATCTGAAATCAAATAAACTGGGTGTTCAGTCAGCATTGACTAATGTAATGTTAATAATCAGTTTCAAACAACACTGTAGATGTGACCCTGATTCTATCCTCATCATATAGGGCCCAGGGATGTGTATTTTTAGCAAACACTCTGCGCTACCTACTGCAGTAGTCACTATCTGCCTGTGGGTATTTAAATTAAATTCAGTCCCTTTGTGGCACTCGCCACATTTCAAACACTTAATAACCATGTGTGGCTTAGTGGCTACCATGTTACAGAGCACTGATTATAAAACATTTCTATGATCTCGGGATGGTCTACCCAACAGTACTGCAGTGATTCCAGTAACAGGCAATACTAGAAAACATTGGTTTAATTATAAGAGGACTCTCCTTAGAATCAGTGCCTAAGGTTTTAGTCTCTACCAGAGAAAGTAACCTTCTGTGATATTAGTTTATTTGTTGCTACAGGTGCTATCTGGAGCCATTCTGCTAAAATTAAAAAAAAGGTCTTGGTTTTTTTTTTCTAATATTAACCTTTATCATATAGACTGATAATTTCATGTGTCTGCCTTATAGGTGTGACTTTGACGTAAAAAGAGGTGGGTTTTTTTTTTTTAATTGACCACAAATGAAAATCAGTTTCATTATTCTAGAGGCAAACCTAAAAAGACTGTAATGAATGGTCAAAGAATTTCTGAAGAGGGTGCAAAGAGAATTGACAAATTCCAAGTCAGGTAATCCATTTTGGCTGGTGATATTTTCCCACGGTAAATTTAGTAGATGACAGAAAGTGTGTTATTGCAGTCATATGTTGTATTAAAAGATGCAGACCCTCAGAAAGTGCTCAGTATTGATAGCTCAGAAGAACTGTGTGCCTCGTGGGCTGAACGGGTATCCTCCTTTCCTTTTATTGTAGGTAACGAAGTGAAAACGTAGAAGGCTCTGATCTAACTGCTCTGTCTCAGTTTTTCTGTATAGAAAATAAGGATAACAGAAAATTCCCATCTCCTTAGTGTGTCAGGAGGATTCAATAATACATAAAAAGCACTTGGGACAGAAAACAAAACAAAACACCAGATCTTGTTAATATCAAAGGCTTAAGATGTTTCACCCATTACTGTTGTTAACACTTTCATCAGCTGAATCAGAGTTGTTCACGCACCTGGGGACAGACCTGGCCCCAGTAATAGTTGAGTCCTTCTGTCGGTATCATGCTGTTTTAAAATAAAATCGACCATGTCCAACTATGGCAGTAGACTCAGTTAGGATGCAGATCTGTGCTCTGTCTGGGAAAAGAGAAACTGCCTGGAAAAATGTGTTTTGTCCTGTGCTGACATTTTTTTCTCTCCAAATCAGTCAACCTAAATCTTAAGGGAATCTGAGAACCCGGAGAGCCAGGAATGCACCTGGCCGTGGGTCTCTGGAGGAATTCACCAGCACTAAAAAGAAGTCCAAGTATTTCTGTTTTTGCTTGCCTATTTTGGAAAATATATGTTCATCGTTTTAAGGACGGCTCCATTTGCAGTAAACACCTTGCCATACAGTGAGCTCACACCTCTCTTCCTTCTTTGAATGCGGTCCGCGGACGACCCTGATGGGTAAGGCCTTCAGACGCCACGTGACTCCGGCGGTGCGAGTGTTTACCAGCCCTTTCAGTGTTTCTGACAAGGACGGCATTTTCAGTACGGCTCTTCCTCGACTTGTATTCCAAGCCTCCAGCTACTGGGGGGTCTGGCACTGGCATGTTCTGGTCATCGTTCCTTGATGAGGTCAGCGATGCTGACAAGCTGTGTGGTTTTCACCCTCTGGTCCATAAATTTCCACAGCACCACATCCGACTGCAAAGAAGTATCAGGTGTCCTTCTGGTTTTGACAGGCAAAGCGCTGTGAACAGTCAGGTTCCTCAAATCCAGACTGATGCATAGTCTGCCACAAGACTTGCAGCAAAATAGATCAAAAAGCAACACCTAACCGAGTCGATTGGAATTGAGTCATTTGTTAAAAGAAAAAAATCAAACCCCCACAGTCAAAACGCATTTAAAGATCAGGTGAACCGCAAACAGCTGGCCTGACCCGCCCAAGACACTATTGGGGCGATCCGTAAAAGACAGCTTGCTTTCAGACGTCGCTCATCTCCTGCCGAGCCCACAGTAAAGACCCCGATTGTCCACGTTCGCTGCGGGGGTGGACACTTCGGTGGTCTCTCCTCCCACCCGCCTCACTCCCAGCAGGGCCTTTCTTTTCATGTCTCCTCTCTGTCCCATCCCTGTCCCTTCACAAAGCTCCCAAGTCATGGCTCCGGGGCTTAATGCCTCCTTTGTCCCAGGGGATGTGAACCGCAGGGGTCAGGGGCTTTGTCCCTGAGCACTCCGCGACCCTCCCGACCAGCCTTTCACCAGCAATAGCCTCCTTGGCAACCCCTGCTCCTCTTCCGCTTTGGAAAGAAGGTGGATCCGCGACATGCTTCCCTTTCCAGCACCATTTTGCGTCGTGCGGAAGTGACATAAAGCGTTTGAGAGGGTTCCATTTACAGCGAGGTGGCCCCACACGTGGCCCAGGACGGCTGTGCGTGCGGCCCAACACAGATGCGTGAGCTTCCTTACAACGTCACCACAATGACGCACGGACCTTTTGTTAGCCCATCAGCTGTCGTTAGTGTGAGTGCGTGTGCCGTGCGGCCAAGACAGTTCTTCTTCCAGTGTGGCCCTGGGAAGCCCCGAGGTTGGACACCTCTGACTGGAGGGTTGTGTTGAAACAGATTCCTACGCCCAAGACGGACACACTCCTGCCCGGTTACTGCCTCAGCACACTGAAACTTAGACAACTTGCGTGTCCCTGTAACTGCCCCACTTGACCAGAAATGCCGGATGTTCAGACAGCCAATCGCCGAACGCTGGCAAATGAGGGTGAGCGACTATGTGGCCCCAGCCAATCAGATGTTTTCTATTGGTCTCTTCCTCATTCTTTATCCTTTAGCCTATAAAAGCTTCCTGTCTTTGGTCCCATTTTACGGTTCTCCACAGGAGACTGTGCACTTCATGAAGTGCTAAGTAAACTTTGTTTAGATTGCCTAAATTGTCTTCCTTAATCATTCTTAACAGTAGTCATCAAAGGAAGTTTCATTTTAATTGACTCTACCACCTGCAGCATTCCCAAACTGGGCTAGAGAGAATGACTTGGAAGCATGTCAGTAATTCAGATTGTTGGGCCCCACTCCAGAATCAGAATGTGCAGAGTGGGGGCGCTGAGACTCTAAGATTCTAAAAGGGCCCCGGGTAGACTTAGCAGTGAATACGCAGACCTCTGAGAACTCACTGGTGCCTACCTTCTACATCCCTCTTGCCAATATGGTGGCATAGGACAGAAAGTCCTGGGTTGATTGATGATGTTATGTGTGCTGATATGCCTGGGTCAGCACGGATTATTGAGAGTCGGTCAGTTAACTTTCAGAAATCATCACAGAAGAACATAAAAGGCCCCAGGAAAGAAAGGAAGATGGGTTCTTGTCTAACAGAAGATTTGTTTGTATCTTATGCATTTTTAGCCAATGGAAAAAAAAGGAAGCAAAAACTCAACACTGTTCAATGCAATAGCATGTGTGTCACAACCTGATGAAAACAAGCTGCTATTGTTCTCAGCCAAATTCAAATTGCTTGTACCCTATAATGACCTGGATAATTTTATCTTCGTCTTGCAAGCAGGCATACATTGGGGAGTTCACCTGTATGTTACATTGGCATTAAAAAACAATGCTCTCATTGTGTACACTTGCCTACTGTTAAAAGATAATTTTCTTTAAAGAGGTAAATGAGGACTCTCATACAGATATAAAATAATCACGTATTAATGATTTTCCGAGGGCAGGCTGGTAATGTTGCCTCCACTGTCATGTTTTTTGTTACATGAGACATCTCTGGATAGAACTGGTTCTGTATAGTCACATGCTTCTCCCCTCCATCATTCTTGACCTTGCACCCAGATGCTTACATTTTTCACCCACTGCACATCGAAAGGGAAGAGCATTCAGATGTTCGGTTCGAACAGCGTGCTGTCACTGAATTCTTAAAGAGTGGAAAAAGTCCCTCCAATTCTTTTGAAACTCTTGAAAAAGAAGGCGAGGACTTCTTAAAGAAGATCATGACAAGTGATGGAACTTGGATCCATCATGACGGTCACGAGAACAAAAGGCAGTCCATGGAATACGCCATCAGGGATCCCCTCAGCTGACACAATTCAAAACTCGGGCCTCTTGGCTGTGAAGATCATGTTGACTGTTTCTAGGTCTGAACACTCTTCCTTCATATTACTAATTCAAAGACCAGACTAAACCCCATGTCAACCATCAAGTCTTCTGCAGCTGCCATGGCCTGTGAATTTCCTCTTGCTCTGAATCAGTTGTACTTACAACTATCACCACACAAGGACTTCATTTCATTTACCCCAAATTATTCCTTCTCCTTTCTTTTTCATTAATGATTAGAGTGCAAATGTCACAATAATAGACTCCATGCCCTCTCTTTTATTTAAATTCATCAAAGTTTCTTACAGTTGCAAGAAAAACACAAATAGCAGTCTCAATTTCTCAGAAAAAGCAAGCATTTCAGAGGACAAGTGGCACTCTTCCAAATACAGGAATTATAAATTTGTTGACATTAAAGCTCATTTGAGTTGGCTTCCTTAACCTTTGAAGTTTGATAACCCTGTTTCTTCAATTACTATATTTGCATATTCTAATAAGCATAGAAAAGCTTAGATTTTGTTATAAGCACTTTTTCTCCAGCCTATGACCTTTTGTACTTGAATTAGTAGAATAGGTCTAGCTAATCCTTTTTGCAGCTGAAACATACACCCTTCCTAAGGTCCTGAGTCTTTTCCATTCACCCTAAGAGAAGGTCAAAAGCACAGACAATAGAATAAGCCTCATACAGACTGCAGTCCTCGATTTACAGAACAGTCGAGCACGAGTTTATCATCTTCAGTCAACCATAATAGAAAGAGTAGAGACCTAGAGATTAGAAACAATGGCCCCTCGTCCCAACTATGCACTGAGTTCACGAACGTGAGATCATCACTTCGCCTGCATGGGCCTTGGTTTCTCTACCTGCTGTGGTAGTCAGAATAGCTGTGGCCCAAGGTGTCCACATCCTAATTCTGTCAGCCTATATGTATATTGCGTGGCAAAGGGGGCTCTGCATCTGGGATTAAGTTCAGGACCTTGAGGTGGGGAAAGCATCCTGGATTCACCAGATGAGTCTAATATCATCACAAAGGTTCTTACACGTGGAAGAAGACAGATGGAAAGAGACAGAGAGCAATGTGACTTTGAAGATGAAGGAAGGGACCATGAGCATGAGCCAAGGTGAGTAGGTGGCATCTGGAAGCTGGACAAGGCAAGGAAGTGGGTTCTCTCCTAAAGCTTCCGAGCTCTGCCAACTCCCCATGTAGCCCAGGGAGGCTCGTGTCGAACTTTGGATGTACAGAACTGTAAGATAATAAATCCCTGTTGGATTAAACCAGGAAATTGGTGGCGCCTGATTACAGCAGCATAGAAAATGAATACACCTGTAAGGGGATGGGATTGATGATGCAACTTTCAGCAGGCCTGTGAGACATGAAATGGGTAATTGTAGGAGGTGTGAAATGTATAATTTCACATCTCCCACAATAATATTTGGGTATCTGTGAGAATGAGGCCATCATTATTAGCAACACTAGAATTATTCCCCAAACACACAGAATAGTATTTAACATCCAAATGTACTGAAGGAAAATAATTAAACAGCTATAACAATGCTTGTATTTAGTGGGTGATTATTTGGTCACATCATTTAACTCCTTACTTTTCAGATGAGAAAACTGAGGCCTAGGGTAGTTCACGGACTTGCCCAAGATTACAAAGGTGAAGAAAGGATTCAAATCCAGGCAGCGTGATGCCAACCCCAAGCTCACTAGCCTCACCTGACTGGACTCACTGACCAGGACTCATGTCAGCATGTGTTTGCATGGAAGCTTTTAAGAGGAACACGGCCTGGAAGATTTCTTGGGGACGCCTGGCATCTATTTCGGAGATTTTTAAGATCTCCAAAGTCACAATACTACTCATCTTCCTCCAGATTTTGAACCAACTGAGCAATGTGCACAGGGGTCAGCTAGAAATCCCAGTATCCCCTGGAATGTCTGTAAATTTGACTCCACCCCCTGAATTGAACAGAATTTTCAGCAAATAGCAGAACCAAGAAGACAGATACTTCTTCACCTTTCCCCAGTCCAACAAGGCACTCCTCACCACACAAGGACACCAAAGAATCCCTATCAGAGAGTCCTATTTCCGGTACCCACCCAAGTTGTTCTAGTGAAGTGTTACAACTCTCCAAATCCTCTCTTCAGCTTCAGCCTCGAGATTTTTCTGAGCTTGATGATTTTTTGGCTCAAATTTATTTTAGAGATTAATGTTCTAGTTACCTGTCCAGGGGTATAAATGTTACTTATTTATCAGTATAACATTTACACTTCTTGTCTATCCTATTAGCTTGGGAAATATAGATAGAAATATTGAAGAGGGTTCCTTCTTTTCCCAAAGACTGAAGTAAATCATTCTTTTCAAAACTCAGCAGTTTCAATCAATCATGATAATTTGATGGCTAATCATAACACTTGTCATTTTGTATATTATGATAAGAATAATCAAACTTAAGTCTCAAGTCATCAATTGATTGACACAAGAGTTGGGAATGTGTTTCTAATATCCCATGTTCAGAATGCCTATATTTACAGCTATAATTATCTTTAATTTTGGCTTCTATAGACATCTGAAAGTTTAAAAAAGAGTCATTACTAGTGGTGTTGCTGTGAAGAAAATACACCTATAGGAAAATTGTGGTATTGGCCAAAAATACACATCCCCCCGACTCTGGGTTGGCCAAGCCAATTCTCTGGTTTTAGATTCCACAGACTATTTTTCAAGATGTTGAAAGTCATCAGCAGCAACAGTTCATTTATTGTAAACAACGCAGCAGGTCACAACCATTCTCAGACAGGAAGGCACATCCAACTCATCATTTCACTTACGTCTCAGACAACGTGGCACTGTTTATCACTTTAGGCATTTCTTCTCCATTCTTTACCTGTAGTAATTTCAAGCACAGAGGTCCCCTTCCCCCCAGGAATGAGGGACCCCAGCCCGGAGTACTGATGCCAAAAAGGGCTTGGCGAACTCGACTAGCTCCATCCTGGTGACTCCCTGGGACTCGCCCAACACACACAACACCAGAGGCACTTTCTCGGCCAGCAGCCAGTGCTGTTCACATTGCACTCTTTCTTAAACAGTGCTCAGGGGTCTGCAGGCTTAGGTGACCAGCCTTGGTGAGCTCGGAGACTTCTGCCAAGTAGCTCCAAGCTCAGCCCTGGCACCAAAGCAGAATCTACAGTAACCTGGTGAGCACCATGTCTCAACCTGGTGACTCCGAGACCTCTGCCTTGCCCAACTGACTTGCTGCACCAAGCTCTGCATACGTGGAATCTAAAGAACAAATTAAGCAAGCAAACCAAAGAGAAACAGACTCATAGAGACAGAGAAGAGAGGGATGGGTGCCAGATGGGAGGGAGATGGGGGAGCTGGGGGAGAAAGGGGAAGGGATTCAAAAATCCAAATCAGCAGTTATAAAATAGTCATGAGGATGGAAAGTGCAGCTTTGGGAATAGAGTCAATAATGTTGCAGCAACTCTGTATAGCAGCAGGTGCGTAACAGACTTCTAAGGGCAGGGGGGCATTGCTGCATAAATTAAAATTATATAAATGTCTAACCACTATGGTGTACACCTGAAGCAATATAAAATAATAGTGAATGCCAACTGTAACTAAAATAAATAAATAAATTGGGGGGGGGGCGGGAATCCCACAAATACACTTTAGATTGGACTGGAGGCAAATAGGTATAACAGAATGTTTGTAAAACCTTTGAACATGTTTATTCTGTTTCACTGTAATTCATTCATCAGTTTCTACATCGTCTTCCAAAAAGAGCTGAAACCTACACAGTTTTAGGGAAGCAAAGTTGGACACTGAGATTTCTAATTTAGTTCCTTTGACAGGTGAAATCACATGTATCCAGAAATTGGTCGTAGTTACTCAGCTGTAACTACAGATGAGACCGGGGAGATTTTCTTGCCAACCCTGGCTTTAATTTGCTCTGTGGATTTTTCTCACACTTTTTTTCCCCTCCACTTACAATAGATGGCCTGGTTGTTTTAGATGGATTACACCTGTTTCTGAGCAAATCAAACCCACTTAATGCCTTCCCAACATACATGTGGAATTTGCGAGCTGCCAAGACATTCACTGTTTCCCAGAAAGCATAAATCTCTAAGGCATAGTTGGACAATCCCTGCCATGTTCAGGGTTTGTCTCCTCTGTTTGTTTTATTTGTGGCTGCTCGATGGATTGATCTCTTCATTAGACAGAGCCACCTGGAGCCTGAGCAAGCATGGAAACATACTGTCCCTGTCTGTATTCTGCTCTCAGCCAGTGAGCCCCAGGACAGCAGCGACCTTTCTCTCCCCATTCACTCCTGATGTGAAAATCCTTCTTCTCCTTTTCATTAAGAGCAGTGTTTCCCCACCCACATTTATGTACATGAAAAGGGTTTTTTGGCCAATAAATATAAGAAAGCAAAGAATCTGCAAGGCGCTTGGCAGTCTGTAATCATTTGCCTGTCCTCATGATTTGTTTTTAATGAAACAGGTGTTAGTGTCCTTTCCTGAGCACCGCTAGAAAGTTCGTCATGAGAACACCACGTTCTTCTGTGGGTGTGTAGGTGTTCAGCCATATGTTACTTAACATCACGCTCAACTTGGTGGGTGACATACACATTGAGTCCAAAAGCAATCATAGACCAAAGCCATACACATCTTCCAGTCCTGTCTCTTCTACTTCGTGCCGTCAGTCTAGCCTTGGAGAGTTAAAACCTCTTACTGCTACTTCCACTCCAGCCTCTTTATGAGCCTAGGCACTCAAGTCATGTCAGAGTCCCCTCGCTCCTTCTTGTCTAGTGTTCTCTGATATACAGTACTCTATAGCTACTTTTCTAAGATTCGTCTCACTTCAAGTTCTGAGAGCTCGGAGCCCTCACTAGACCCATCCTCTACTGTTACAAAAACAAATCCTTCAAGGATACAGTTCCTACTCCACGTTGCTTCACACTCCTTGGAAACAGGGCTCTGGTAAGTATAATCAGAGCAAGGACCCTCCAACACTGTTCCCCACTTGTTCTAGTCAAGAACGTATTAACCACATACCTCTCCTGGTATCAACCAAGAGAGCCTTATAGTAAAGAATTCAGCTATCGGTCATCAGGAATCACGGGCTAATAAATGAACAGCGTTTCCGCTGGTTGCACCTGAGCCATGCCTTTTGTCACTTCGTGTCTGTATTGTGGCATTGGTTATGCAGTCAAGGGGCCTAGCTGCTGGCTCTCCAGTGAAATCTGTCCCAACAACTACTGGCTGAACAATCAGCATTTCTGTGTTTCACTGTGGCTTCCCTGGCCCCGTTGGAAGAAGAACTGTCTTCGGTCACACATAAAATACACTCACACGAATGGTAGCTGATGACCTAAAACAAAAGTCACAAAAAACTCTCAGTGTTTTAAGAAACTTGACGAATTTGTATTGGGCCGCATTCGAAGACATCCTGGGCTGCCTGTGGTCCACAGGCCACAGGTTGAGCTTGATCTAGAACATGGCCACCATCTGAGAAAGTTAACTCATGCCTCCTTCACGGTTCATCCTCACCTACAGCTACAATAGAGGCAAACATTATTCCGATGATTTCTACCATAAATTAGCTTATTTTAGAATCTTACATAGATGGGATCATACACTTGGTACTCATTTGTGTAAATCTGATTTTGTTCTGCATAATACATTTGCGATTAATCCATGTTGTATGTAGAAATAGTTTCTTTTTATTGCCAAGTGATATTGCATTGCTTATACATTTTTCTGTTAATGAATACCTGAAGCTGTTTCCATGTTTTGGCAAATAGAAATAAAATTACTTCCTTGTACAAATGTTTTTGTAGGCATATGTCTTCATTTCTCTCAGATAATTAACTAGAATTCCAATTGCTGAATGATGGGGGTGCTATATGTGTAGTGTTTTGTTTTGGTTTGGGGGGGTTTTTGGTGATGCGCTCTGATTGTTTTTACTGCATTCTTTTTGTGCCTGTGATTTTTCTTTATCGTGATAAAACATACAGAATGAAAACTTGCCATTTTAACCATTTCTAAATATACAACTCAGTGGCCTCAAGGACACTGATAGCATTGCGTAACCATCACCACTATCCATTTTTAGAACATTTTTCATCAACCCAAACAGAAGGTTTATGCCCATTAAATGATCATGCTCCATCCACTCCCTATTCTATTACCTTCTGTCTCTATGAATTGACCTATGCGAGGTACCTCAGGGAAGTGAAAGCAGATAATATGTGCCCTTTTGTGCCAGACGTATTTCACGTGGCATAATGTTTTCAAGGACCGGTCATTAGGTTTAGCTTTATAAGAAACCACCAGACATTCTCCCCCAATTGTTTGTACCATTTTGTGCCCCCGCCAGCAAAGCATGAGACTTCTGGTTGCTTCACATCCTTGTCAACATTCAGGATTGTTAACCATTTTGACCAGTGAAGCTCAGTTTGGCTGGATACTTTTTAGAACTCTTCTTGCTTTGAGAGTCTGAAGCACACAGTTTAGAATGGAAGAGGTGTCTAAGCATTCTGTGCATATAAATGTCTTTCCCCAGATGGACTTCAAACTCCTTGAGAACAGGAACTATGTGCTTAAGCTGCTTCTATTTACCCTGTGGTACCTTGGATGACACACACAGTAAGTGGCTCATGCTTTGACACTGCCCATTTGAAAACACAGTGAATTCAAATGGAGACGGAGGGAATCTAGCCTAACAGATTAGTCACTATTCTGTGGGCAGATTTTCTTATGGTAGAGGGACATGTCAAAATTTCCAGTTGTTTTTGCTTCATTCTTAACCTTTCTTTAACTATGGACTCAGAAAACATTAGGAAATAAAATGTCACTGATACCTAAATGGTAAGCAGCTGTGGTTTCAAAGGGAGTGTGCATTCAGCCACAGATTCCATCCTGTGTACCCCATCTTCAATACCACGTGTCACATACTATGGACTGAATTCTGTCCCACAAAAGGTACATGTTGAAGATGGGAAGGTAGGGCAAGCAGATCGGAGTGAGCAGCCTACCAGTGCACATGACTGGCTTCATCGAGGTACATGGTGCTTTTGTAGAAAAATAATTCTGCAGCTTCGAAAATAAATGATGTAGGTCTATTTCCTTTATTTCATTAAAATACCTTTTCCCGCTCATTTCCTATTGAAGTGGAGGCAAAATGGATCAGCCCGCCCTCATAATTTCTGGTGTTTAAGCCACCAGGTCTTCGGTATTTTGTTAACGGCAGCCCTAGCAGACTGTGACACCGAAGTGCCACCCTCCACCAAGAGGCATGCTGCTCAGAAACAAACAACAACAAAATACACATGCATCTGAGCTCAAGGTTTCCTTACAACGATTCTGACGGGCACACAGTACGCTCTCAGCAAACGTGCCTGGAGCTCAACTGAGCTCGGTTCACACCGTGGGTAACGTGAGCCCGGAGCAGGTCCACTTAACGCCCCGGCAGACGCAAGCACGTCACAGGTCTTACAAGTGGAGATGACCCACGGTCCCCTCTTCTTCAGAGCAGCTGCTCACCATTAGGTCTCAGTTACTCCCAAAGTAAAGTGTTAGCCCCAATTTTGGAAGGCATGTTACAAGGCTGTCAGTGGTAAGCCCTTGAACAAGCATTAGTGATCTGAAGAAAGGACACCCAATGGGTAGACTTGTGTTGCTTTGGGTCGGGTGGAGAGTAAAGCTGATGGGAAGAGTTACTCAGAACAATTGGGGGGGGGGAAGTGGCCGACATTTAAACATTGGGAGAAGTCACACGAGAATCTGCATTTCCAGTTTCTCTTGGAAAAGCAGACCTAGGGGCACTAGGCTAGCCTTCTTGTATGGCAATAAATACCTGGAGCAACATGGAAGCTGCCCCTTTAAGAAAGGGCATATGCAATCATTGCCTTAATGCACTGTCAGCTGAGCATCGCATTTCCAATTCATTGCATCAACATGAAAATAATCTGTAGTGACCAGTTGGAATTTTTTTTACATTTTTAATTCTTTTAAATTTATTGTTTTAGTATTAAATTTGTTTGGGTGACAGCAGTGAGAAGAATTGCCAGCCTGAATATTTCCACTGGGCAGGATGAGGGTTATGCAGTTCGCAGCTATCATTAATCCACTGCATTTGTGGTATCATTTTGAATAATCCATTTGCTTTATTTGTGCAAGTCCCCCACTTTCAAATAGATTTTGTACTCGCAAATTACGTGAAGCAGAGAAATACAAAGCAATACGAGAGGTTACAAAGATACGATAATGTGATCAAACATGATGACCCACACACACACACCCAAATTCATTTTAAGGGCTGTCTTATTTTTGTTGCCTTCAAACCTGAAGGAGTGGTTGCCATTTCTTCAAGCACGAAAATCTCCTCGTGATAAATAAACAGTTGGATTATTAGCTGATGTGAGTAAAGCACTTAGCATAGTGTCTGAACAAGTTCATGGTCAAGAAACATTGCCTTGCTTCTCAGACCCATCTCCTTCCATCCCACAAGCTTTCTCACTATTATTTTGGGAATATTTTATTAAATATTATTTGGGGATAGGGAAATTGAATTAGAATGAATAGGAGAGAAACTCACCTTTCAAATAAACATCAGCTTCATCTCAAAGAAATATAAGAAATTAACAACAACAAAAACCCCTTACCTTCTCGTGGAAGCATCTCCATTTCTTGTGTGGAGTTCTGGGTCAAGATCTTTGCTCATGTGGCCAATAATGAGGGTGCAAATTTTTGTCTTCTTTATTCACAGCTAGGTCCTGCAATCAAGCCGAGTGACACAGTGTCTGTCAGATAGTAGACACACAGTAGGACATGTGACTACAGTAATGAACGAGAAAGCATAGTCCCTGGCCTTAAAGAGTTGGAAGTTTAAACAAACAAACAGAAAAAAGGACCAAGCATGACACAAGACCTAACTAACTTACAGAATTACTTGGGTATGAATGAGGATAACCCTTTTACCCCCACAGATTGTTATTTTTGTTTGTTTGTTTGTTCTTTTCCAATACTTTCCCATTAAAATGTACATATAGATGTGAACTTAAGCAAACGACAAGGAATGTACAGTGTTCATCAATGTTTATGGCATTTCTCATCTCAACCGACACCCCTCTGCCGTGATACTAATGACCCAAGGTTGCAAGGCTGTAGGTTACAAAGTTTTGGGGGGTTTTCATCCAGATTTCCTAATACTTCTTATTTTCTCCTTAGTCAAATATTTTCATCTAGATTTTTGTTCTAAAAGCACGAGACGTGCGTGGGCAGGTGGTAGGATCAGACACGACACTTAATTAGACTCATAATGTTCCAAGGCCTAATGTTTGTGACAAGCGTCTACACATGTTGCTTCCTTTGAACTACAGAAAGAAGATAATATTTTTGTAACGTAGTTCTCAAGATCTGGCCCCCACTGCTACCGCTGCCAGCAGCCAGCAGCCAGTAGCTCCACATGGAGACACTCTCATGGGCACAGGAGGTGGCACTTTTCAAATGACTGTCGTTGCCAGATCCTGTCGGGGTACTGGGGAGGGGAACTTGGAGAAGGGAGACCGCCTTTCCGGTCTCTCGCATTTATTTTTCAACATGGTGGGATACCAGGGAGAAGGCACTGAGCGACCGATGAGAGGAAACCTGAGCACGTGCCACAGTGCTTCCGACATCCCTAAGTGTTAAAGGCATCCTTTGTATCGAAGCTCTGGGAGAGCAGAGAACTCGTCCATCCTTGTCCTGCTGTAATACTCCAAACAGTGCCATGCAGCAGAGCAGGTATGGGCTCAATATTTGTTTCATGAATGAACTCCACATCAAGGGGCGATGAGAACTGAGGCTGTTAGTATCCAAAGGCAATGTAGAGTTAGGTGATAATCAGGTTTGTACAGGAGGGCAATGAGTGGGTTCACTTACAGGAGACAGAGAGATAGGAGGTGAGGTACCCGAAGTGGTGAGTTACATGCAGGGGAACCATATAATTGACTCTCCCAACCTGGGCATTTTAAAGAGGCAAAGAAGGCAATTAATAAGTAGTCCATGATGATATGTATAAATCAAGACTGTCCTGGGCAAATTGGGATGCTCGTCCTCCTTATATGACACAGGTGAAATGAATAAAAGGTAGGGCTGATGGAAATAAAGTATGAGAAAGATTATTCTAGTTTCCACAACAGACATAGACTTTAAATTTGAGAGAGACAGACAGACAGACAGACTAGAAGACAAAAGCCCTGCTAGATTTGTAAGTTAAAATCTAGGGATGATAGCTTTAGAATGGAGAAGGAGAGATCTGATGGAGTTGTGAAGAATCAAGCAGAATTGATTAACCCAGGAATATAAGTGTTATTTCAGAAATATACAAAATGCAAGTTCTAGTAAATTCTGCACTCAACTGAAGCTCTCTCCACATCTTCTGGTTTTGTAGTGTTGGAACTCCTACTTAACGTTTGTGACCCTCAGTTACCTAATGTAGCTAAAGGTAAGTCATCCAAATAAGCCTCTTCATATTTTTATATTAGAAATTCAGAGTTGAGCCCTTGAATGAGTATTTTTGGTTCATTTTTCTTAGCTAGAAAAGTTCATAAGTAAAAAGATGTGTTCAGACTTACTGAAAGTACCGTAAGATAAAACAAAACCAAAAACTAAGCTGTAACAATTAAATCAGAATTTAAAAAAAATCCTTCACGAACAGAATTAAGATGATTCAACTTAATGCCTAGAGTTTGTTTTCAAGGGAGATTCCGGTCAGTTGCATCTTGAGATTTTCCTACATCAGAAAACATTTCTGCTGCAAATCACAACCCAAATGGTTAGATTTCTAATATTTTGACTTGCTCCTGGTAACATATGACTTTCAGGAAGAACATGATTGAACAAAGTGCTTGAGCAGGAGAAACCCCAATCCCACCAGATGACTTTAGTGTCTCTTTCCTCAAACTCCTTGACCAGCACTTCTGCATGTGACCACTGCCTTGCCCAGAAGCATAGGGCTTCTTGGATTTTCCACCCTCTTTCTCATCCAGAGTCCTAGTTTCAACTGCCATCCAGTTAGCAGGGCAACGCAACCCTCTTTTTGTTTTGTTTTGTTTTATTTTCTACACAAATACACATTTTTACCAACTTCAGAAACAGAGAAATTCTTTTCCAGGGTCTCCGTGTCACTTTGGACTTAAAAGATAATTCATTACATAACATGCTCTAGTGACTCTTTATCTTCAATAATTGCAACTCAACACCACCGTGCGTGGAGGGACAGAAGGGAAACTCCTGATCACCACCTGAAGGTCAGGAGACTCCTATTTCCCACTGCAGAAAGAGAACCACTTGTGAATTGTTGAAATCATTGCTAAGTATTATTTATAGTATTTTTTTTTTACAATCCAAAAGCTTATTACTCTTATTATGGGCCAAAGAAATGCTTTAAATCTTGAGTTCTGAAGCAATATCTCTTGTCCTAAAAGCACTAAAGCTTTGCCAGGGGGAGGTAGAAAGAAAGCACATTTTGAAAAGGTAGTTTAGAGTTTTCCAATGTTGTCGCAATTTTGGTTCATATATTTTTATTAAATGGAACCTTTCTTTGTATGCAAAGGATTACAGAAGAGAAAGCACTGTTTCTGTAAAGTAAGAAAGGATTTTGTATCCTAAAAGACAGAGGCGAATAGACCAGGAAGGTCCCCAGACTGTGGGATAGCCAACTTCTCATCATGGAGTCCTGTGGGACAGAGAACACTCATAGCCTGCAATAAATAAAGGGCAATTGTAGCCTCATGTATACAATAGCCCTTCATTGTGCAAACAGTACCATCAAAAGATTTTTATCCATTGAAACACTATTGGAAAGAGAAAAAAAAAAATTTTTTTTTGGCTAAGCCCTGACAAATGAGTTTATCATTTGGCCATATGGGATAGTATATGCACACATGTCCAGATAGTCAAATTCATTCAAATTGGTCCGGGCAGACTAATTCATCAGTTCTTTGGAGGGAATGCCCAAGCTAAGTTAAATAAAATGTAAAATAAAGGCAGTTTCATTACCTCAAGGGAGAAGTAGAGAGAACTTGGCCACAAGTCTTAACAGAATTCCATAATGGCACTAGTGAGCAGATAATCATTTGTGATTAGGACGTTCATTGTACACAGAAGCTTCAGCAGAAGTAAGGGTCCTTTTAATCTTCTCAATTAATCGTATTTATCTATTTGCTGAGCAGACACAGTGTGTGCCTGTGTGTGTGTGTATCCATAGCACCTACACACATTCAGGTAGTGCAGGTGATTATTGCAGAATCCACACTGATGGAGTTCGGGGTTAATGAGGTTTTACTGTCTATGTGTCCATAACAGACACAAGCAGTAAAGAGAAAAGCCTGCCACCTGTACCCCAGATTTTAACTCATTCCATTTGTCTTGCTCACTGCCAGGACCATAAATTCTACCTATGATATCCCCAACCTATTTCTCTCCTTCTGGTATAGTCCTTCATGATAAAAAATTTCTCTGATCAGATCTTATCTGAGAATGTGTATATATATGAAGCAAGATATACCTGGTTATAATTTTCTCTCTTGAGATGATTATCTCCTGTAATTATTTTTCATTGAACAGCAGTAACTCAGAAGAGGTAGTATAAATTATATTTATGATACGTTCTTAGTTACCTTGAACTCTTCAAGTGAAATGATACAGAAAATACCAATGACTAGCGAGGCATACATAGATGAGGCAAAGAAAAAATGTAGAGAAGGCAGTAAGAGACCACAATAAAGAATTGGAGGGATTCTTGGTAGAGTAGGAAGCACCAGGGATTTGTCTCCCTGGTGTAACTATTTTGGAATTCCGGACTTTACTGTAACTTCCTGTGGAAGGCTTACATGAGAAATTGTGGTTAATTTCAGTCAAATTCAGTTTGTAGCTCAGCAGCCCTGTGGAAAGCAGCTACACACGTGTCCTGGAAGGAGCTCGGACACAACGGGTGGGACCAGGGTGGGCAATAAGGACCCTGTCCTCCAAATACTTGGGATCTGTGTTCTGGTCACTGACTGTTGACTCTGATAATGGAGGTGCAGACACAGAGAGGGGTGACCATTTTTGTACCACCACACCTCACTCTGGCAAGCCACTCCTCCTCCAGCTGAAATGATTTCTAGAGATCGAAAGGGCCAGCACCCTTTTTTCTCTTTTTCTCTTCCTTGTTCTCTTTTAACCTCTTTGAGAGCCAGACATTAAAGAATAGGGCATTGAAAAGCAACCGCACAAACAGAGGAAACCAGAAAGCCATAGCACATGCCCACAGAAAGGTGCAGACTCAGAAAATACCTGAGAAGACTTTTAAGTGTCTACCTTATGCTAACCTTCAATACAAAGCCAGCTTATAATAATAAAAAGAAAAAAAGAAAGGAAAAATGAAAATCCAGGATAAAAGGAGAACCTAATTTCTAGAGTTACCACATCATTAGATTCAAATGTAGTTTCCATCAACAAAGCAAAATGACAAGGCATACAAACAAACAGTAAAATATGTCCTAGTCAAAGGAAAAACAAAGTAAAACCAAAGGAACTGTCCCAGAGAAAGACCACATGGCAGATCTACCAGATAAGGTCTTCAAAGCAGTCTTAAAGATACTCAAAGAACTACAAGAAGATAGGGTGAAAGGTCAAGGAAATAATATATAAGCAAAATAGAAATATCAATAAAAAGATAGAAAACCTACAGAGAAACCAAAAAGAAATTCCGCTACTGAAAAGTACAATTGAAAAAAATTTACAAGAGAAATTCAAAGGCTGATTTGAGCAAAGCAGAGAAAGAACCAGCAAACCGGAAGAGGAGATTGATGTCATGGAGTCTGAGGAACAGAAAGAAATAAGATTGAAGAAAGTGACCAGAGCCTAAGTGATGACACGTGGGATACCATCAAGTGGACCAACAAATGATTGTGGGAGTGCCAGAAAGACAACAGACAGAGAAAGGGGCAGAGAGAACATGTGAAGAAATAACTACCAAAAATGTCTCACATTTGATGACAATATGAATGGACACATGCAAAAAGTTCAACAAACTTCATATATGAACTCAAAGAGACCCACACCAGGACACATAATAATAATAATCAAACTGTTAAAAGACAAAGACAAAGAGAGAATCTTTAAAGCAGCAAGAGTGAAGCAAATGATCACCTACAAGAGATCCTCACTAAGGTGATCAGCAGACTTTTCATCAGAAACTCTGGAGGCCAGAAGACAGTGGGATGATATATTCGAGGTGCTGAAAGACATTCAGTTGTGTAGCCTCAGTATAAAGAGCAAGGGGGGAAAGTGGTGAGAGAAAAAAATTTGGAAGGATAAGTCTAGGAAGTGTGTTCATGTTCATAATTTTACTATTTCAACTCTAAGTGCAATAGGGAAGCTAAAAAGGAGTGATCAAATAGCATTTACAGATTTGCAGTGTGGAGAAAGGTGGACCAGAAGGGCACAGGGGTGAGCGATTACATGATTTCAGGTAAGAAGGGATGGCAGGTTTGATAAAGGTAAATCAGAGATACATTTTTATGTAGGATGGACAAAATTTGATAGCGGACTAATGAAGTGAATGTGAAAGGTGAAGGAGATAGCGGAAGTCTCTGTTTCCGAGCTCGGGCAGCGGGAAGGATGAGCAGTTTCTATGGAAATGGGGCAGTCAGAAGGAAAAGCAGTCTTTTCTCTGGAGTGTGTGGGGTGACTCAAGGGTTCACTTCTGAATATTTGAAGTTTGAAATGCCTACGAGTCATCAAAGTGTCAGCGTCAAGTAAGTTAGAAGGATGGTCTGGTCTGGGGGTATACATTTGGGAATACTAAGCATATAGATAGTATTTAAAGCCACAGGAATAGGTGGACAAGAACCAATGGAAGTGAAACTAGAGTGACTCACAAGTCATATGTTTCTGGTGCATTCACAATTACTAATCATGGTTTTCTCCTTGAAACGATTTTCTTCCTAGAGATGCTGCAATGTTGTCCTGTCCTGTCCCATCTGTGCTGATTTCTCTTCCCACCCTTTACGTGAAGATGGTCCCAAAGGCTGTCCTTAGCCTTCTCCTCTTCGACTTTTTTCCCTCTACCACACACACACATTTTCTCCTTCAAAAAATTACCTTTTGTATTATTTGGGGCCTGTGCTCATTAATTTTGTGTGTTAATTTGACAGCATCATGGGATGCCTAGATATATGGCTGAACATTATGTCTGGGTAGGTCCATGAGGGTGTTTCTTAATGAAATTAGCATTGAATTGGTGGCCTCTGTAAATCAGTTTGCTCTCTCCAATGTGGGAGGGCACTGTGAAATGCAACAAGGGACAGAATAGAACAAGAAGGCAGAGGAAGAATGATGGCAGCCCTCGCTCCCTTTGCCTGAGCTGGGACATCAATCTCCTCCTACCCTTGGCACTCCCAGGTCTCAGGCCTTTGGACTTGGACTGAACTGAACCCTCAGTTTTCCTGAGTCTCCAGCTTGGAGATGGCAGATCAGGAGACTTCTTAGCCTCCAGAAGTGTGTGAGCCAGTTCCTTACAATAGATTTCTTCTGTTCGTTCTGTGTCTCTGGAGAATCCTGACAAATACAGGGTCATATTAGGCACTCTAACATAAGGACTCCAAAACGCAGTCACTCAAACAAGACGCATGCTTAGATTTTTCATGTAAGAGTTCAATTCCAGATCAGTGAGAGGTTTTCCCGCACAGCACAACTTAGAAGTCTGATTTCCTTCCATTTTGTTTCTCCGCCATTTCCTAGGCAATTGTCTTCCTGCATTTGGTCAAAGTGTGATTGCAGTCACATCTTTATTAATTGTTCTTTTCTTTTCTGCTGGAGACAGAATGTGAAAGAAGCAGGGCCATTACTTTAAAGGCTCTAGCCTGAGTGTCGTAAATGGTGAGTAGGAAGATCCAGCTACCAAACCCAGATGAGAGTCAGATTTAATTGGCGTGAGACAGGACCAGAACGCAGGGACTTTTTACCTGTCCCCAGGGGATTCCCATGTGTTGCCACATTGGCGAACCACTGAGCTGGAGTGAATTGAGGGATTCAAGCTTGCTTCACACATGTGGAATGATCTCTAGTCACTGCATTTTTCGGAAAGCTGTGGCTTTCAAACTTCAGCCTGCATCGAATCCCTTGGGGGCATTTGCATATTGAACTAGCACCTTCAGAGAATTCTGGTCAACCACCAGGATCAGGAGCTCCCAGACCTTGACCTACTGCATGGTCCATGGGTTTCAAAGTGCCAAGGAGGACCCAACACACATGGTGTCAGATGGAATTGCACTTTCCTCGCATAGAGGACACCGGTCTCCCACGGCCACCAGGCCCTTCCTGACAGCTGAAGCAGGGTGATGGGTGACACATACCCCTCTCGTGCTGCAGCCAAAGACACGACTCCCTTCATGTGGACACAGATACAGTGGTGGGGCTGGGTAGCTGCTGTATGATACATGTACTGGCACCATTCATGCAAGTTTACTGTGTGCCCAGAACCAGGAAAGGTTCCTTCTAGTAAGGAAGAATTTGGGGCCAAGCAGTAGCTTGGCTCACAGCCTCCACATGCGGGAGTGTTTCAGGCCCAGAGCACTGATCCGACGATCACTTTTTGTCAGCTAAAACCTTGAGGTCTTCTTTATCCCTTTTGCTGTGCTGTCTGGCTGTGTCCGAATGAACGTGTCCACCCGCTGACTGAGGCCTTCCAGTTTACCCCACGAGCTCAAAACGACTTTTCTCCATTTACAAGATTTTTAAATACGTTTTCCTGTGGTGTGCACGATCCACAACAAAAATGTTTTGTGTGCCGTGTGGTGTAATATTTTATAATATCATCAATGCCATCAGATTCTAATTCATCTACGGTTAAGTCTACTTGATGCGACTTAGTGTGTTTTGAGTATTTTTTGTCGACATTCAATATAATGGTAAATTTTGTACCATTTACTACCATTTACAAAATTTTAAAATAAAAATAATGTCATGTATATACAAAGCAGCGCAAAATGTTATCATTAAATGCATCAAATGGTCAAAATGGCAATTTTTTTGTGGCTTTTTGACACATTTTGAAAAAAAAAATTGAAGTCACTTAGTACGGTGAAAGAGTTAACTCTTCCTTTGGCTTTGTCCCCTAAATCCAAACTTCCAGGGAAGACACAGAAGACAGGTGGATATTTCCTCCTTTGCTGTCCCTTTGATGTCCTTAGTTCAATTGTTCATCACTTAACCACTTACTAAAATGCCCTTTATTTTGACTCAGTTTTCTTCCGTGCTACACTGCGTGTTCATGTTGAAACTGTGTCATCGACTGTCCTTCTCATCTATTTTCAATCCGTTTGATTGGCATCTTCTGGGAAATTAACCTCCTTATTTTCTACCTCATTATACCCTAGCTCCTTTTCTGGGTTTACGAAACACCGAGGAGCTCCCCCCCCCCCCCCCGCCCTGCCTCTCTCACACACGTGACAGATTCTGTCGTGACATTTATCCATGCTTTCCCCACACGCAGGTACATCTCTGTGCTTTACCCTATGCTGCACCTCTAGCTCGTCTGTGATGTCTTCAGCTACCACCCATTTGTTGACTATTACTGCCTTCCAGGTTAATATCGTACCTGCGGCCTTTAGGTGATCTGTCATTGATGTGTAAATGTTCCAATTACATACTGAGATTCTTTAAGGCAGGGGTCACGGCATTAGAACGTATTTTTTGCTTACTTTACAGCACCTGGCATCATGCTGGAACTACAGAACCTTGATAAATACTCGTTTATTAACTCCATCGTCATCTCTCCGTCTCCCTTCTTTGTCATGGGGGTCGGAAGTGGTTCTTGAGGCATAAATATTTGACAGCAGGACAGAGGGCAAGCGATTAAATATACCTCAGTGAGATGGAGCCCCCAAAGAGCAATGCGGGCCAGCCACGGCATTATGCATTTTCACACGTGGTGATTAAATTCTCACTGATATCAGCATATGACAACCTGTTGAAATGATTTGTAAGTCTTTTAGGGTTTTACAAACAGCTTTATCTCTCAATTCTACATGATGAAATGGCAAAGAACTATGTATTATGTCTCTTCACCACTGGCATATGGAATTTTTTAAAGATTTATTTTAACTTTGGGGTTCTCCGGAGATTAGAAAACCGGCAAGAAGAAGAAGGCAATCTTCATTGTGTCCTCAGGCCCACAGCATTCTACACTCTCCCGGGCTAGTTCAAGGATCTTCTGCTTTTCCACGCATGCAATTGTAAAACTCCAACACCCATCATCACTTCATTAAATCATGCTGAGCTTCACGCGATTGCTGAAAAGGCTCCATAATACGCAATATTTGTTCTGCACACTGACTGAATATTTATAATATTTAGTCTATACCATGCTATTTATTCTAAAAAAATGACATGTTTGTTTTTGTTTTCTTACTAGAGCATAAGGCAAATTATATTAATTAGGCTATTTACATGATTTCCTAACTTAGAGCCGTGAAACTTGCCTTTAGCTAGCAAATTATTGGAATGACAATTGCTAGAGATCTCACAACTTTGTTAATGATATCGGGCTCCATCAAGCTCTGATAGGTCGCTAAATGGTCTTCTTTGTCTCCTCCCTCCTTCTCTGAACCCTTCATTCTTTATATATAATAAAGTTGTAACAACATAGACATGCAATATGTGATCACTTGGGCGATCATTTCCATTTCAGATTTGTGAGTTTGTAATCCTCGATTAGTTTGTCATTGTTTCTTTTTGAAGAAAACTGGGCCCAAAACTTGAGAGAGGCCCAGCTCTTACCTTGTCTGCTTTTCAGAAATAAAGGAAATCTTAAAAAGAGACATCGAAGTCGGAAACGAAAACAATGAAATCTACCGAATTTCGTGCTAGTATAATATCTCCGCAAAAGTAGTTAAATATTTACTATTAAGATGTATTTAGATGTTTTCCTAGGCCTTTTTTGCAATTTGCAGGTAGAAGCCAGGTGGGGAAAGGTGGTGGGCAACAGAAATACATGATTCAAAACTTATTACTAATTAGTGAAAAAAAGAACCATAAATACAGCATGATCTGATTATGTCACTGTTTCTTCGAGACTTACAACATCTTCCCACTGCTGCTAGAACACTTTCCAGCATGTGTTTTGTGGGCAGTAGACCCTTAGCACTACTCCTGAGATAGAATCCTAAAAAGAAATGACAGGAAACACTGCACGCTGTCCCTCACTCTGGGAGCGCCACACTGCCTAGAGCACATGAAAGGCTCTGAGAAATCCTACAGTGAGGACAACTGTTAAATGCTGATTAATGACCCAGTATTTCCAAAACATTGTTAAGCATGGTGTTTTTTCTCTTTTTCTCTTTTTTTCTTGTTCCAGAAACATACTGGCGTTTGAGGACTTACTGGAGGGCATCGTGCCTTGGGCTAAAGTCCAAATTTCAGCAGGGCTAGCCAACCTTGTGACTTCCCTGGGCCACACTGGAGGAACAACTGTCTTGGGCCACACATAAAGTACACGAATACCAACGACAGCAGATGAGCTAAAAAAAGTGGTCACCAAAAATCTCATCACGTTTTCAGAAAGTGTACGAATATGTGTTGGGCCGCATTCAAAGCCGTCCTGGGCCGCACGGGGCCCGCGGGCCGTGGGCTCTACAGTGTAGTGTCAGATGCAGTTTCAACTTAAAGACATTTTCAATGTGTGCTGGGTTTGTCAGGACGCAACCCCATCCTAAGCCAAGGAACGTCTGTACTGGTGTGTCAGACCTGGAAAGACATGGACTATTTCTGTGGTGTTCATGGACATACCTTCAGCCAGCTGGTACTGAAGGTGGCTTGCGCTAGCTCACAAGAGCTCATTGTTAAATTCTCAGGAATTGTGTGAGCCAACTGATGTCCCCCTGGCAGCTTGAAATCAGCCACGGTGGGCGTACTGCCAGCACAGAGACTGGCAAACGCAACAAAGCAGACGTATTATCAGGTAGTTGTGACATCACATTTAATCTTGAATTAAATGCCCATGGACTCAGGACCCAGCATAGAAAGCAGCTGATCCCTGGTACACAGTGGGCATTTAATTCATGGTTTTTATTTTTTTATTTTTTTGAATGAATGACTTCATTTTATTTTTAAACGATTTCCTGTTGTCTCAATGTGCCTACATCTCAGGCTCTGGGAACAGCCCTCTTCACATTGCAAAATGTCCCATCTTATTTTTTTAAAACCCACGCGGCCCGAAGAAAGGGACTGTATCATTTATTTCTACATGTCCTCCAGTGCCTTACAAAGAGTAGGCACGTCGGAATTTTGCGACAGCAGCTGTATCTCTGAATTGAGTCAATCAATCACACCTTCTCGAACTCTCGCTCTGATGGTAGTCGCCGTCATTGAGCCGAGTACTTTTTCTAAAATACATTAAACATGTAGTTACCATGGTGCCAATGTAGAAATTGGTTGTTACCACTAATGGGCCACGTCTACTCATCAGATTGCTCCGGTGACAAGGCAGAGAGACACATATACAAAGAGTGTTCTCTCAAAGCTTAGAGTCTTTGCTTAATTCGCTGGCATGATTACATGGGCACCCTGGTTCGAGTGCCCCAGAAGCCAACCTGCAGATAAGGATTTGCATATTTATTAAGTGACTTATTAATATTAAGGATATGCTCCCAGGAGGAACTGGTAAGAGGATGGAGGAAGAAGAACAGGACCAGGAAGTCAACACGGGTGTAATCTTGGCAAAAGCTCTGGGAGCACGGACTGCCGCTGGGCCCCACAGTGGGATGCTAAGGCTGTCACATGTCAGAATCAATCGTCACAACCTGAGGCAAGGGGGTTGGGCTTTCATCCCCCTGGGTCTGAAGACCACAGTAGTTGGAAACACAACCACTGGCAAATCTAACAAGGGATTTCCCACCAATTCAGAGGCTAAGTGGTTTGCCTATTGGGTAAGCTTTGATTACCTTTAGTTTCGGTTCTGTAACTAATCACTTCTTTGATCTTGGGCAGGTCAATTAAATTCTGGGTCTAAGTTCGCTCATTTATAAAATAGAAAGGGCTGGACTATGTATCTCTAATGTCCTTTTTCGTTCTGACATTCTATTGTTCGTCAAACACTGTGAAGGGGCTGGGCTTTTACCCAACTTGCAACCCAACTAGTTAGCCTAGCAGAAGACGTGAGAATCCTGGGTCAGAGGGAAGGACAGTTTATCATTCATAGTGATAACAGTACCCAGAGTACCAGCCCCTGTTTAAGTCCCCTGAGCCCCAATTTCCAAGGGAAATATGAACAGGGCCAGGTGACATCTGCATAGGCAGTGGGTTGCATTTTAGGAGAGGCACTGCAAGCTTAACCTAAATAGTTAATAACAGGCAGTGAGCATGTGTGATATTTTCCCTGGAGGGAGACATTATTTTTAGTATATTTACAGAAGCAAATCTGTCCTGTATTCCAGCAAGAGCCACTATCTCCACCTAGCAAGATTGTTCAGCATACACGGGTCCTGAAAATGACAGTCCAGGATAAAGACAGTGCCTCTACTTGGTCAGTGTGTAGAAACACCTAATAGCTAACGGACAGCTGTCTCCTTACGTTGTTATAGTGTCTTATCTCATCAACTGCTTTAGATCGTAGTAAGACACATGAATGAGGAATGGGTAAACATGTTCTCAAAACTTGAGTCCATGTAATCCTTTCCGATCAGATCATCTCTGAAAATAGTGAGAGCTGGTGAACTTGATGGGAAGGTTCTCATGTTCATATCCCCCAATAGATACACATGTGTCTTCTTTTCCTCCTCCTTTTCCTCCCTCCCTCCTTCCTTCCTTCCTTCCTCTTTCCCTGTTTACTCAAAGTTCCTTCCTCTTCTCCTTCCTGAAAATACCAGCTGCCTAGTAGTTACTAGGAACAGGCATACTGTTTCCAATCTGCATTGTGACGACCCTATTTATTTTAAGAAATATAGTAAAATTTGAGAATACACAGTAGATATTATTCACCAACTTCCTAGCACATCCATCCAAGTTATTTCCTCATCCATGGAAAGTTTCTCACCTTGGACCACCTTCAGAGAGAATGTAATCAAGCCAGGCGGCTAAGTCTATCCTCACAGGCCCAGGGCAAATCATAATTTCAATAACGGATTGGAAACAGGACCCATGATATAGGGACTGTGCCTCTCCCGGCTGTTCAAATGCATCATTTTCAAAGTGCGGTATGGAGTGAGCTCCAGACATCCTGGAGTGCTGGGAGCAGGCATGAAGTTTGCCTCCATCTATTTTTCTGAGCTGACAAGGCAAGCAAGCACCTCGGAGGTCTTCTGGAAGTGGAGAATCCACACATTGTAAATACACGAAATCAAATGTTGGCAACATCGATTTCTACTCCAAATAATAATAAAAGCATGCCCGCCCAATACACTAAAAAGAAAAAAAGAAAAGGAAATGGTCCCTCAAATTGATTCGTGTGAGGATCTCTACCCAATGCCAATTTTCTCTGAATTTTAAGTAACGTGGCCCATTTCTACAACCTAGGAGAAGGTAATACGTATTTAAGAAACTTTCAAACTCTCTTAGTATTTCCCAGGAGTGAACCTTCCAGTCAAGATTTGCTGGCATGCTGCACCTGGCTCTAGCACATATTAGGCTAACCCGATGTCCCTTTTCAAATGGGACAGGACCGTCGTTTTCTGTCCCATTTCAAACGGGATGTCTGGTCAGTCTAGCACAGATACGCTTCAGGCCAAACAAACACTTTCAGGGCATTACAGGGCGTCACGCCGTGCAAACCCTCTTGCTCGGTTTTCAAAGCAGAGGAGGTAAAAATGAATCCTTGGTCACCCACGAGCACGAGCACGTGAGAATGCTCCCTGTGTGTGACTCGTGCAATGAGTCTCATTTCTCTGCCCTTACGTCTCAATGACACACACACACGCACGGAGCCGCATCACGAACCTCAGCCCACAGGCCAAGATCAATAGCATGTAAGGGTTCCACCGCCGATCGGTGAAGGGAATGCACTTTATTTTCTCTCCCCCTGGGCGAGTCTCCCTAGGAATTGGTTTTATTAATGAGGCCACATTACAAGCAGCCCTGGTTGCTGGTCCTGGCGATAATGAATTTAAACAAATAGCCCCCAAAAGAGTCCCTGCTAATTATGCTGTACAGGTTTATAGTCCCCATCAGTTTCCAAGTTGCTCAGTAAATATTAATTGATGTGAATGTAACAGTCTCCTTTTAAAAGCAGTCCGCTTCCGACGCTTCTGCATCTTTTGTTTTCCTCTCAGTTTCCCTGATGACAAGGCCCTGATCAAAGACTTTTCCACCCCCTCCTGCTTAGAGAAGTAGATACTTCAAAAGCTCCTAAACTCCTTCTCCTAACGAAAGAAACTTCTGTCAAAATGATTTCCTCGCCACACTTAGCATGTTCCTCTTTAACAAGAAAATGCAGAGAACGTCACAGAGCATCTTGGACAGCACTTAGGAGGGGAAAAAATCCTTTTATAATGCATGGAACCACAAAAATGGAGTTCCTCCAGAAGCAAGGCCAGGGCCGAAGGTTATGCAGTCGGTAGCTGCTCGTTCGAAGTTCGAATCTATTCCTCTCAACGGTCATGCTTGAAACTCTCAACTTCAGAAAAACCTTGACGTCTACTTAAACTGGGTTAAGGGAGTTTGGGACCGACGCCCGACCTGGGATGGCTTTTTCGGATTGACCTGTTTCTACTCACTAGCAGGGAAGACGAGAAAAAGACGGGGGGCTCCTAGGGGCTGGGCCCAAGCTGGCTTCTGCTAGAGGGCCAAAGCCAGGATACGGGACATGTGAGGTGAGTGAGTCGCCGTGAAAGGAACCCCAGGGTAATCCAAGCCGTGGGCGCGAAGATTGCTTACGACAAAGGCCCAGAAAGGTGAGATGACAAAGGCAAACTCCATTTATGCCACAATTTCCACTTAGATCCACCGCATTCCCAAATTTAAATATGAAGGCGATTGGCGCTACAGCAGCGGTTCTCAACCCCGTCGGTACAATTCACGGAGGGAGATTTGGAAAAATACTGATGTTGGGGGACCCAGCACCCCGAGAGTCAGATTTAATTGGCGTGAGACAGGACCAGAATGCTGGGACTTTTTACCTGTCCCCAGGGGATTCCCATGTGTTGCCACATTGGCGAACCACTGAGCTGGAGTGAATTGAGGGATTCAAGCTTGCTTCACACATGTGGAATGATCTCTAGTCACTGCTTTTTTCGGAAAGCCGTGGCTTTCAAACTTCAGCCTGCATCGAATCCCTTGGGGGCATTTGCATATTGAACTAGCACCTTCAGAGAATTCTGGTTCCTGTTCTCACACTCGGATGAAAGGAGCCTTAGAGGAATGAAAATGATCCAAGTCTGATGTACAAATGTGAGACATGTTTAGGAATGCCCGCGGTGGATTTGCAACTTTAAGGCCAGGTTCTCAGGCTGGTAGCACGGGAGCATCACCGTCACCCAGAGACATGTTGCAAACTCAGACTCTCAGGCACCTACCCCAGACTTAGTGAATGAATCAGAATCTGCTGTTGAACACACTCCCCAGGTCATTCGACTGCACATGGAAGTTTCAGACACACTGAACTACGACACTTGAAACTCCCTTGTCAATTGACTATTCCCTAAACACTTATTCAATCCACTAGGTGAGTGGTTCTCAAACTGTTACGTATCAGAAGGACCTGGAAAACTAATAAAGAACACAAAGGCCCAGGCTCCTTCAAGTACACGTGATAAGGCCTGAGCTGCAGTATTTGTACCAAGGTCTCATGTGATTGTGACACTCAACACCTTGGAGAACGGCATAATGTGATTACTGGTAATAAACTTTTGTCAGTATTCACCACTGGATAATAAATTCTACAAATGTATTTTGTTCATCACTCTACATACAGCTTCTAGTATAACATCTGTTTATGGTACACGATCAAATATTTGAATGAGTGAATAATTTCACTGTCTACCTTTAAGTATCAAATCCTGGAGAGAACAGGTCCCAAATGATTCTGAGCCTTAACTCAATTAGAAGAATTTGTCTTGACTTCGGGCCATACCCGCCCTTGCCACCTAGAGTTCGGTAGTTCTATACAAGGTAGTTCTCCTCTGAGCTCTCCTGTGTTTTAGAAGGTTCTAGGTATACTCTGAGGCAATGTGTGTACGTTGCATCTTTTATCCGCTGTGTGTAGGCGTGTTTGTGCATGTGTGTGCCAGGGTGTGTATGCGTATTCTTACTGTCAGACACGGGCCCGTGTGCAGACACTCGTTAACATGTGTGAGGTTGCATCAGGTACAATGAATATAGGTGGTTGCTATAGCAGTGATATTTCTGCTAATCTCATTATCACATCTGCAATGTGATTGAGTGATCATGAAGTCTCACATGTATGTTTCTGGTTGACATGATTGTGCTGCTATTGTGTCAGGTGGCCAGAGAGAGACATCTGTTCTGAATCCCAGGGGTAGTGGGGCTTCGTCATTTTTCTTTGTGTTGCTACTGCACAAAAATGGCATGAAATTTTCACTTTGCCCATTTAACTCTACCAAACCTTCCAGCTACAAAGTGAATATCCTGGCGCCTAAGAAACGCTGTCATTGCATTTTTAATAAGCATCTCGGGTCATTCTGATAAAGGTTTTCTCTTGATCACAATTTGAAAAGCAAAAAACAAAAAACAAACCAACAAACAAAAAACCTGGTCCAGCACAGCAAGTATTGATAAGAAGGAGCAGAAACGGCAAATACTCATTGAACATTTACCCCAGCCCAGGCAGTGTGCTACTAGGTGTCTTTCTCCATGTCGCCAACTGTGAGCCACACCCCAGCCTTCTTTTGTCCTATACGAGAATACAGCTCAGAGCAGGAAATGATATGCTCCAAGACACACAGCTCCTCCATGATGGAGGTCAGAGATGAACCCAGATTTTGGCAAAATCACTGAACCTTTTGGAGGCAGACCGCTGGGGTTGGAAGCCTAATTCTCCGACTTACTGTGTGACCTTGGCAAATTACAAGGTCAGCCTCGGTGCCTCCGTGTGCACAGTTACAAAATGGAGATAATACTACTGCATGCTTCACAGGATTGATGAAGAATTTAGGGAGAATAGACGTAAGGTGCCAAAATGAGCAGCTGACGCGTAGCAGGCCCTCCATCAATTACAGCTGCTGGTATTGTTGCTATTATTATTATCATTATATCAGCACAAGCAGCAGCATTATCTGACTGTAAGGAACTTGCTGTTTTCGGCATGATGGCATCTCTCTACAGTTGTGATTATAACATATTCTACAGGACACAAAGTCGACTCTGGAGAGAAGAGAATAAATACCGTGGAAGAGCGTATTGAACATCTTCAGCCAGTCACCCCACCATCTCCCCTTTGCAATCTCTCCACCTCTTTATTTGCTCCCTTTCCTCTGGCTTCACAAGTCACACGTCACTCAGTGTGCTCATCCCTGAAGATGATTGCTGAGTATAGGGATATGCAAGAAGCTGTCACTGAGGAAAAAACCCAGACGCCAGGGGCCTAGGCAAGGTATCTGCACTTTGCTAAGTAGATAATCACCTGTCACTTGAATATTTTAGCAAGAGGAGGAGCCTCATTAAACAGTGACATAATTACATCTTAACAGTTTCCATGGGTTATTCTAAGACTTAAGTCTTTTAGAAAAGTCTTTAGGCAACCGATATAATTTTGGGGTCACAATATCCACTGACTTTAATCAACATCTACTTAGGTCCCACACTTCTGGTTTTCCCCTAAGTCAGGAGGGCAAATGTGGCATAGAAATATGGATTTTAGGGTTAGAGAGGGCTCATTACTGCCATGTATGAGCACCGTATTTTTGAGAAAATTATTTTCCTTCTCTGAGCCTTAATTTCTTCAGTGGTAACAAAGGTAGTAAGAATTCTAACCTTAAAGGGACATTGTAAAGATCAGACAAAATATTGTCGATACATTACCTGGCAGAGTGTTCAATACCAAGTGCTAAAAAATAGCTGCTAAGATAGGGACAATTATACTGGCACTCTACGTGCTACTGTTTCTAGTAAGCCTTTAAAGCCTCCTTATGGCATCTGGGCGCGAGCTCTGACACCGTACGATGTTGCACAGATTATTTATTCAGTATCTAACCACTCAGATTGGGTTTCCTTGGATCCCAGGAGAGATCAATTTGGTATGATGCAAGGATATTGAGTATTGAAATCAAAATAAAAAGTAATTTTTTAACAATAAATGCTGCTTCCCATATATATAAGAACATAAAATAGAACTGTTGTGTACTTTGTAAGATTTAATAAAAGATTTTTAACACTTTTGAAATTATTATATTACCTGGTATTGTTGGCTTTGGGAAATCAAAGCCAAAAGAGATACACTTGTTCCATTGCCCACATATTTTATTCTCATTAAATAGAAAATGCAGTATTCCAAGCAAGAATCTTTCTGGAATGAGACTTTTTGTAAGCTGTGACCTTTCTCTCTGTTATCATTGGGGAAAAAAATCAATGTATTTTCTACCTTAATGCGTGCATGCTGTGAAGGAATCCGCCACTCGGATATTCCGGTGTAATTATTTCATTATAAGAAGTAAAACCTAAATATAGGATCTTTCTAGTTTAAATAATTAAAGCTTGAAAAATGCACTATTGAAAAACCCCAGCCAGCCAAATTCATAGGTGATTACTGCAAATTTAACATTTCTGCTCCTTGAGGAGGTTTATTAAAAACAAATTCCCAAGTGACAACACATAACGCAGGACATGTCTTTGAGCCCCTCAGCACAGAATGAGTCCCCAAACTCTGTGTTCTACTTTCTGTACTCTTAGGGGAAGACTCAAGGAGTAACTATCTGGGGCAAGGGGGAAATCACAGGCAAAAACTTGCCCCAGATAGTTTTGCAGTCGAGTTGGAAACTTAGCTCTATGCAATGTCATCACATGTATGTAGATCAGGGGTGTCCAACCTTTGGGCTTCCCTGGGCCACACTGGAAGAAGAAGAACTGTCTTGGGCCACACGTAACATACACGCACACTAATGACAGCTGATGAGCTAAAATAAGGTCCGTGCGTCATTTTCACAGTGTGGTAAGAAAGTTTACGGATTTGTGTTTGGCCGCATTCAAAGCCGTCCTGGGCCGCGTGCGGCCTGTGTGCTGCAGGTTGGACAAGCTTGACTTAAACAGACATTTTACTAGTAAAAATAATATAACTTTATAAAAATATATGACATAATATAATAATACATTATACCTATAATATGTTATAGGTATAATATAATATAACTACCTATAAAACAATGCACCTACAATATAACTTCTCAAACTGACTCAGAAATAGAAAACTTGAATGAACCTATAAATACTAAAAACAAATAAAATCAGAATTTAAAAATCTACACACACACACACACACACACACACACACACGTTTACAACACTGTATAAGCTTTTCTCTAGGAACATTCAAGGAACGGACAGTCTGCACTTCATACAAAATACTTTAGAAAATTAAGTATGTGTAATCTCAGTTGTGTGTACATGAGTGTTTGCTAAATTATTCTCCCATGTTTCTGCAACATTGGATGTATTTCCTAATATAAGGTTGCAAGGAAGTTTATAACAAAAGAAAGAGCCAGAAGCTTCTCGGGGAAGAGATGTCATGCCAAGCTAGAGGAGGGGAGCAAGGGTAAAAGGGTGGAGAAGATGGATGAGTAAGTGAGCACAGGTGGGGGCCGGGGGTCAGAAACCAGGGCCAAGACTGAGGAGAGACTTTCAGTAATGAGCATGGAGACAGTGAGAAACAATTATTTAGGAGGATTTGCTTTGCGTTGCATGGCCCAATAAAAAAAAAAAAAAATAATAATCTACACGTGCTTAAATGCTCTTTGAGTCAGAGTTTTTCTAAATTGGATGTGATACCATGTTAAGATTGTCCTAAACACCAACCCTAAGGAGGCCAAGCTTTATTTAGGTTACATATGCACGAGGGCTGTCGGGAAAGTGTCCAGCCATGTACTATGAAAAATAGAGGCATTGAATGAAGAAGATCCAAGATCCAAGAAACACTGTACACAGGACAAGGACACCTCGGTCCCCTTCAAAGTAGGCACCCTGAGATCTCATGCCGTAGTCCCGGCATGTCTTCCACTGTTCGAAACACTCTGCAAAAGCTTTTGTTGGAATCGCCATCAGCTGCCTCATCAAATTTTGAAATGCGACAGCTACCCAGCGCACATTTTCACTCCATGGGGTCTAGCGCCCCCCACTGACTAGTATAGTGAAGGCGTCGTTGTTCACGCACGCGCATTTTGGTCCACTCTCTTCGGCTGCCTGCCAGGTTACATCAAAGTCGCGCACACCATTCTCTTATAGTGGCAATGGCTGGATTTTTTCCACAAAGCCCGGTTAGATTCAAATTCCTCAATAGTATATGATGTCACCACCCAGAGAGAAGTATCATCAGCATAGGAGAGGCAAGATGAAATGGGAAGCACATGAAATGAAAACTCAGACTAGTCAGGTTTATCTTCTGGCCAGAGTCAAAATTTAGAAGCTAGGCTGCTTTTACAGATTCACAAAGCAAAACAGAATCTTGCAAAAAATACAAAAAAAAACAAAAAGGGAATTATGGTTCCTCCTTCTCAACACCCGAGGAAATGGTGTGAGTCAAGTTCTTTAAATGTAATGATCAGGTTTCCCTTCTACAATGAGAGCTTCCGTTCTCCCAACCGTCAGCCTCCAAATAGCTGAGAGCTGGCAGAATTTGCTAGGAGAATCTTTGTGTTCAATGTCCACAAAGGGCAGGAATTCGGGAAATGGTTAGCGTTAACGAACTCAAATCACTGTAGGTCACCCTTTCAGTCTGGTATGCAGTAGCCCAAAACATTGCCACTATAAGTCTGAAAGGTGATGGGTGCTTTTGTGAAGACACACAATGCCGGTTATGTGACACCTCAGGGTCACAGAGGACCAGCCCCCAGAAAATGCATCCTTAGAAGCCTGTATGGGGGGGGAGGGGTCACATATATGGTGATGGAAAGAGCACTGACCCTGGGTGGTGAGCACATAACACAACACACAGACGATGCGCTGTAGGCTTGTACACCTGGAACCTATGTGATGTTGCTCACCAATGTCACCCCAAAACATTTAACAACAACAAAAGCCTGTGTTCTATTTTCGCTAAAGAGTGAGCCCGCTCTAGAGGATTAGCCCTTCATGAGAGAGTAAGAGGCAAATAACATTCCAGGCAAATAACAATTTCAGAATGTTTTTAAATAGCAAGCGATAGTATAACTTGGCACTATCAAAAACCGAAAAAGATTAGCTTAGCTTTTCTCAAACAGCATGCCTCCAAAGCATATCTAAAGTGCTGTACCTACAACAAAATGAAATTCTCTGGGCAGCTGTTACATAACTTACCTAGACATGCCTTGAACTGCTGCAGTGGAAATGGCGTAAACAAGAAAACGGGCTGCATGCGCGTCAGCTATTGTGTTATGGCTCTCCCCCACTAATTTATTCTCCCTGGCCTTGACCTGGATATTAGAAGCCAATAATAGCTCTTTAGAAAAAAAAAACAATTACCCTTTTTAGGTATTTCTCTTCATTCAATTTTCACTCGGGTACTTCCACGAGCAGCCACGTGGTCATGAACTAGTACTTGAATTTTATGATACCTCCAACAATTTTTAAACAGAAAGAGACTACCCGTGGGAACTCTAATGCTTCCATTTTAAAAATAATTAAGCTCTTTTATTTGCAAAAGGAAAATCTTTGGGGAATGTAGGAAAACTATAAATGGCAAAGAAAAGAAAAAAGAAAATAAAAGAAGACAGCTATAAACAGACCCTGGATATGAAGTTTGAGTTCGTGCTGCATATGGAAAAGTGCAAAGGAAATTTGAAAAATCCACATGCACAGGATTTCTCCTCTGTCCTTTGTTGCAATTGTCCAAACAAATGACCAGCATGACTGGTCATTTTAAAACTCCTAGTCACACGGATATGCAAGCACAGAAATACATATATCCTTTTCTGCTGGAAGTACGTATGAGAGAATGAGTCTAACCCAACCCCGTGAATGGCCCTACTGCTCCCACCCCCCCCCAATAGTGAAAACACGGGAGACAGGAAAATGACAGCCAGCTCTCCTTCCCTCCGACAGGACTGTCTGTCCCACCACCACACGCACTGACTCAGTGGGTCATTTTCGGAGATGTCTGCCTACTAAGAATTTTTGCTAGGCGTGGAGTGCGCTTGTTCCATGGTAGAAACCTGCAGGGTCAGCAAGGCCAGATGAGGAGCTTGAAAAAGACGTGATGTATTTTCCAACTCAAAAGACAGCTTTCGTCCTTAAAGTAACACGCGCGTGTGCTTCGGAGCGAAAACAGCGTCGCCACCTAATTGCTGATTGCGAGTCGCCGGCTTCGCTCCAGCGCTGTCCGTTCGTCCTCGTTGGCCCCGGGGTGCTGCTACCCTCGGCGTGCAGTTCGCCTCCCTGTTGGGTCGTCCGACCCTGCGAGCTTCCCCCTGACGGGATGGTCTTCTATTTTGTTGCTTTGTTCCGTTTTTCTCCCTGTTCCCACAATGATTCTTTTGGAAGCACACCTGAGAGCGCCCCTAAACTGTCTCGCTCGACCAACATGGCCGTCATGTTGATTCCGGAATTGACAATCCGGCCACAAAAAGCTCAGAGTAGAAATTCTCATAAACGCTCTTGGAGTCTTTCTTATGACAGGCGCTTCTCAGAAAAGAAGTGCTGGTGCTGGGGGAAAGGAACATTCTCCTCATTTACCCATCATTCATCACCCGTTCACTAGGCACCAATTACGTGCCATACGTTCTGTTAGGCAACACAAAAATAGAGAGGAATAGACACACTTACGTAGACGAGTTTTCAATCCACTTAAAAAACAAACCAAACATAAAAATGATGATCTTAGGGGCCAGAGCTTTCATCTAACTGCAGTGGCACCTCGGGACTCGTCGCTAACTAGTTCCGAGAGGCCACGACAACTACCAAAAATGACGAGCATCAAACAATTTTTTTCCCATTAAGGAATCATGTAAATAAATATAACCCATTCCCAAACCAAAAATATACACCATGACCCCAGAAGCCAAGATGAGACCGCAAGGGGGTGTGCACAGGGCAAGAGCTACCACGTGACTCATACGTGACCCCTGGTTTTGGCTGAAAAGGGTAGCAGGTCACGGGGTCATCGAGAGCGACAATTTCTAGCTTGCACGTCGAGGACCAAACACACGATGAGGACCAGGACAAAATGTTCACTTCAAAATGCGTTGAGTACCAAATTCAACCAAGTACCCAGGTGTGACTGTACATGGAAAGGAAGTTCCATTTGGAAGGAGAGGACAGCAGAGCGCTTTTATCAAATGTGACGACTGAGTGCTCCTACCGGATAAATACAATCACATCGTAAGCTCTACATGTCAGGGATGCTTTTGCCTTCTGCCAACAGTGCCCAAAAATATAGTACCTGGGCCCATTTTAGGTATGCTGGATTTATGTATTTCAGTACGAATTGTCACAAAGCGATTGTGCCTGTATCAATGTATTTGTCCCTTACACATGCTTGGGAAACATTTAGTGTCATTTCTTCAAGTAGAACTGCTTTCTGTCATTTCTGCCCGTGAAATAATCAGTAAAATACAAGTAACTTTAGGTAAGATTAGTGCATGAATATAATCATACATGTGTCTGGATTTGAAGTTTGAAGCTTATCTGTCTAGGAGCCAAAGACTCAAATAAGCTGCTCTCTACCTAGAATCAGTCTTCAAATAGGTGACATGAACAGCATTCTAAAAACGTTAGGCTTTTCACTGAGTTGGCCACTCACAAGCTTCTTACAGAGTCTGAACCCATAAGTGTTGCATAGATGCTTGGAAAAGAAGGAAAAGGAGATTTCTAAAGAGCTGCTCACCAGTAGGCAACCAGGGAAAGCTTTGCAAGTTCTGCAGATCTGGGAAAATCTGCAGAGGGAATAGCTAAAGATAAAGCCAAACAGCTGGATAGAAAACAAGCCAAGGAGTTCATTTTTGATCCTGAACTCAATGGGGAGCCACTAATGAAGTTTTGGAGGACACGTCGGAACTGGAGGCCAAGTGAACTCACCTAGACCACTTCAGGAAGACATGGCAATAGTTATTCAAACCCTCACGGTTATTGGCCACATCTGTCTGCACCCTCCATCATCCCCAAACCACCTTGTTCTGCTGGCATCACAAAGCTTGTCTCTTCTCTCTGTTCAGTCCTCTTTCCATTGTGCAATTTACACTCATCCTCACCTGACACCATTCATTCATCTGCTTACGTTCCTGACGTAGCTACTGTTACAGCACCTCTTTCCAAAAGCCACAACTTGGTGCCCCCAATACAGATAAGGAGAAAACGCCTATGGAGACAAGGTAGAGAAAGAATTCAAACCTCGGCCTGTCCATGTTCTGTCATCTCTGCACCATACTGCCTCTCTGATCAGGCACAGTATTTGGTTAATGATCATTTTTTTCAAAATCCCAAGTCTAGGACGCATTCCCATTGTTTCAGAAACTTGTAAATTCACACATTTTCATCATGTTTCTGGAACAAGAAGTTCTGCTCTTTAATCTTGGCTTTCCTCAAGGTGACGATTTAATGGAGAAGGATACTCAGGGAAGTCTTGAGCACCTCCAAGATCTACAGCTGCCCCAAGTTGTCCTTTTGGATTAAAATGCCAAAGTTCGTGGTCAGAGGTTCTCCCAGGCATTGACTTGATAAGGGGGCCTCAGGTGAACCTGCCCAAGAGGAGTGTTCCCTGTTGGATGACTACAGACAAAGTTGGAGGAAAACAGGGGTGTTCAGAAGAGACCTGTGTGCGGGATACATCCTAAAAAATGACAAACTACTTGGCCACTTTTCTGTGATACCTATCGCACATTCCAGGCTAGAAAGTTGCTGAGACCCAGAATGATTGGCAAGAGGGTCATTTTTTCTATTTCCCTATGCACAGCTAGAAGCGGCCCATCACTGAGGGTAATCTGTACTTGTCTTTTTCTTGCTATCCTATATTTTTCTATATATTATGCCTCATATACACTCATTCTGGTGCGAAGAGCACATAGGTATGATCTTACTTCCATGGATAGGTTAATGGGGGCTGAGAGACATTTGTGGCCAGTTGCAGCTGTTAGGTTGACAGTCATCGCTTTCTAAATATAGGTCACAGATCTAACCTTGGTCAGCTCACTTAATCTCTCTAAGATCCAATTTTGTTTTTTTATTTTTGACATGGGAGTATTAATGGTACTTTGGTCATAGGATTATCATGAGAAATAAATGAAAAAATACAGGCCAGGTAATTGGAACATTGTTTACTGACACCTAGTTGCTTTAAAAAATGCCTGCTCTTTTTTGGAAGTTATAGGTAAGTGAATAACCCACTTTCAAATAGTTAGTAAATGATGGAACCAGGATTATTCCTATTATATATTTCTACTCCAGCACCTTCCCCCCCGAATATCACAGTGTTAATATCATGGCAATCCTTCATTATGAGGGTAGTGAAAAGCAGTCATAGTATTTGCAATAATAGGATAATAAATAATAATTCAACTATCTAAATCTCTACAGCAAGACATCTGAAACAAGCTATAGAGTAACAATGTAACTATACTATAGAAAGGTTAAATAAATCAGTGGTTGATAGAATATTAAGTTATTCAATGTCTCTCTCCTCTCTCTCTCTCTCTCTCTCTCCCTCCCTCCCTTTCTCTCTCTCTCTCCCCCTCTCCCTCTCGCTCCCTATGTCATGAAAATAATACTAGGGTGAATAGAACCTGGGTGTGTCTCAGGCTGACATTTCTGAAAAGTTTATTAGCAGGGTATATGCTACAATTTTTATTAGTATGTTTATATTTCTGTGTAAACAGCATTCAACAGACTCAGTTAAAAATGAAGATATGAATAAATAAAGTGGTAAACATTCATACAAAAGAATATTATGTGTCCATGGAAAGTAATGAAATACAATACGTGCTACAACATGGATAAAATTTGAAAGCGTTTTGCTAAGTACAATAAGCAGTCATAAAAGACCACACATTTTATGATTCCTTGTACGAGGGATGTCCAGAAAGTCTCCAGCCATATAATAGGAAAAGTAGAGGCATTGATGGCTGGAGTTTTTTCTGGACAGCCCTCGTATATTAAAAGTCCCTATCAGGCCAATTTATGAAGATAGAAATTAGAATAGTGGTTGTCTAGAGTTGGAGTGAGGGTGAGGAGCGCCTACTAATGAGTTTGGGAATTCCTTTTAGGGTGATGAAAATGTTCTAAACTTAAATTGGAACGATGATCACAAACCTCTAAAACCACTAAATTGTACTTTAAAGGCATGAATTGTATGGTATGTAAAATATATTTCCATAAAGAAGTTTTAAAAGGTACAGGTAACACTTGTATTCATCAGCTATTGCCACCTAATGCTGCATAAGGAACTAACCCCAATCTTTGTAATTTACAACAATTGGCATTTGTCTTGTTACTAGGTGGGCAGTTTGTCTTGACTGGCTGTGCTGTTAGGCTTTAGGTTAAGTTTAGGTCTGTGACACATTTACTACTTTGAGGTCCAGGCTGGATGGCCCGCACCTACCTGGGGTATAGATTTGGCTGTTTAGAAATCAGAAGTTCCCAAAAGGCCAAATAGAAACACACGATACTTCTTAAGGCTAAGCCCAGAACCAGCACACTGTCACTTCCAGTCATGTTCCATTAGCCACAGGAAGTTACTGGCCACATCTGGCATTAATGAGGGTGAGGAAGCATGATTCCTCCAGAAAAGTAGAGAAAAATAAATTAAGATTTGCTTAAAATTAATTGAATCCACGATATCATTCAACAATATCTTTGAATGAAACTCTATGTAGCTACTGGTATGTATATGTGTGCATGTCATATTTATGTAATACAAATAACTTAAATATATTTATATGTATGTTGTGACTATCGTGCCATCTAAAGGAGTTTAAAAAAAAGGAAGGGAACTTTATTAAGAACAATAAAAAGCCAAACAATGGAAATGTCCTTTGCTTTATCAATAAAGATTCCACATTGCCAGAAAGGTGTCTACAAAATGTTCTCTCATCATTGCAGTTGTGCATTAATTATGGATGAGCATCAACAGTAAAACAGAGCCACCACGCCTTGAAGTGTTGCAGGTGGTGCTTGGTGTTGGAGTTCTTCAGAGTTCTCCACAACGGTGGGGCCCCAAGGCCTAGCAGAGGGGCAGGTGGCATGTGGGGGCTGGCCCAGCCAGAAGCCAAATAGGATATTATCCTGACCTACAAAACAAGCAGCATAGACACACACTGATTTCAAAGCCATTCAGCGAGGTCAGAAGAACCCAGAGCTTCCAGCCAATCTCCATCTTCTCAAAGTCAACGGGCAATTCCAATCTAAGCCTTTCCTCAAATTCAGAATACTTGTAATTAACTGAGAAACCGCTCTATTTTCCTTACGAGTGTGCCTATGTTCCTACCAGAAACAATCGATGCTCAAAATCTCAGAGGTCTAAGTCTCCCAGATGAGTCTGTACACGAACATGATGCCGAGGAAGCTCCAACTGCTGAATCCCGAACTTCCCTGAAGAGGGGCTGATGCAGCGAATGGCGACTCTACATCAAGGGCAAAGGAGTGGCCTGCATTCAGCAGCCCAGACTTTCCACAGATGACCTTAAAGCTAGCGAGTCCGGAAGCTGTAAAAAAGCCTCTGCAGCCATGTCTCGTTGGACAGGATATAGATTTTTGGACGGTTTGCTGTCCAAGTGCTAAGTGGTGAGATGCTGCCCCATCCTACAGCTGGGTGGATTACAAAGTAGGGAACTGTCCTTGGTGCTGCAACACGGTGGTAGAACTCCATCTCCTTCTACCTCTGCAGTCCTCAGACTGCAATTGTATCTACATACAATTACAGGCAATTGGGCACAGTCGGGGGCTTCACTCAGGAGACACCCAGCTCTGATCTTTGCTGGCTCTCCAGTAACTTCTGAACCTTGAAGCGGGTGGCCACGCCAGGTCAGAGGCTATTACGGAAACAGAGTTCAAAGGGACTGACATAGGAGCTGACAGCAAGACTGCTGACTTGTGGAGGAAGGACTTCATCCATGGAAGCCTGCACTTGCAGACTGTGGAGAACCTGAGTATTTCCTTACACTTATCTAAAGTGTAGAAAAACAAAACAAAGAATTCCCTGACTTTGCCAACAACTTTCCTTTCTTTTAATATGCAGTGCAAGCCATTCAGAAACTCTATTCTGTTCTTTGCAAGTATACACTAAGGAAAAGACTGTGAATTCAAATAAAGTCAGACGGTAAGATACTCAAGCTTTTACAAAGCGGTGTTACTTTACTGGGCTGAATGTTTCTATGATTCACTGTAGATCTAGGAAATTTAGCTTGCTAATATATTGTAGTGATAGGTTATGTTCAACCATAAAAGTATTTTCTGTGGCACCTCTCACCCTTAGGAAACATTTTTAGATGCCAAGACTCCAAGATAACATGAAACTGTGGAGTTTTTCATAAAATTGAAAGGTAATACACTCTGTGTTGTGATAAATGAGCATGTACAGTGCAAAAACATTCATAGATTCATGTTATCACCTTTCTACACCTCCCATAAGAAGTTGAAAAATGATGTTCGTGAAGATAAATTAAAATTCAAATATGCAGTGTTAAGATGGAAGTGATTTCTGTTTAATTTTTTAACCAAAAATTAGAAACAGAAAAAAAGAATACATAAAAAACTTCTGCTGTGCGAAACACAACATCAAGAGAGCAAGAAGATAAGCCACAGGTTGGGAAGAAATACTTGCAAAAGACACTTCTGATAAAAGACTGTTATCCAAAATACACAAAGAACTCTAAAATTCAAGAGTAAGAAAACAAACAACCCAATTTAAAAATGGGGGTGGAAATGAACAAACATCTCATCAAAGAAGATATACACATGGCAAACAAACATATGAAAAGATGTTCCACGTCATATTATTAGGGAAATGCAAATTACAATGATGCGATACCACTACACACCCATTAGAATGGCAAAACATAGAACACAGACACATGCAAATGCTGGAGAGAATGCAGAACAGCAAAACCTCACATTCATGGCTGGTGCCAATGCAAACTGGTTGCAGTCACTTAGAAAGAATTTGGCAACTTCTTAAAAAACTAAATATACTTTTACAATATGATTCAGGAATCACGCTCCTCGGTATTTACCCAAAGGAATGTGGAACTTTTATGTCCACATGAAACCTGCACACAAATTTTTATAGCAGCTTTATTCATGATTGCCAAAACTTGGAAACAACCAAGATGCCCCTCAGTAAACACATAAATAAACTGTGGTACATGTCTAGACAATGGAATATTATTCAGTGAGCTACCATGGAAAGACATGGAGAAAACTTAAATGCATATCACTAGGTGAAAAGAGCCAATCTACATACGGTATGATTCCAACTACATGACATTCTGAAAAAGGCAAACTTTGGGGACAGTAAGATTAGTGGTTACCAGGGATGAGGAGAGCTGGGGATGGTTAGAGCACACAGGATTTTTAGAGGAGTGAAACTATTTTGTATGATAGAATGGTGGTGGATAGATGTATTTGTACAAGTATCAAAACCCATAGAAGATATAACACCACTACATTATAGTAATAGAATTATTTCCGGTTGGTGCCTGTAACTGTGGTTCATTCTCTTTACACCTGTGTACTATTTCATTCTAGAATACAATATGCTTATCGCATTTCCCCCCTCCCCTCTTCTCCTGTTTGTGGATATGTCATTGTTACCTGTTTCTCATTTTCGTTCTTCTTATTTTGTTATGACAAACTTTCTTTACATGTATTCCTATGAAAAGGTATCAGAGGTTTCTCTAGGAAGAATTCATGGCAGTAGAATCACTGAGCCCTATCGTGTATATATCTTCATCTTGACAAAACGATGTCAAATTGCTTTCCAAAATTGTCCTACCACTCTATATTGCTATCACCAGTGTATAAAAGCTCTGATTGCTCCATATCTTTTACGAGACCTGATCTTTTTCTCTCCTAACCTCACCTTCCCCAGTTTAAGGAGTTTAAAGTGATATCACATTTAATTTGCATTTCCCTGATTACTAATGAGATTGCTTTTGCATTTTTCATATATTTATTGGTCATTCCTGTTCCTCTTCTATGAAATGCTTGTTTGCATCCTTATTTTCCATTAAATTGTTTATCCTTTTCTTATTATTGTATCTTCTCTCACTTTGTGACTTCTTTAACTTCAGTTGTGTTACCTGAACTTCATATAGCCAAATTTATCCACTTTTCCTTGTCATTTGCATTATTGGCATTTTAAGAAATCCCTTCACATAACTAGGTCATAAAGATACCTTTCTACGCCGTCTTATCAAAAGTTTACTTTTTACATTTGTTTTTAATCAATCTAAAACTCATTTTGTGTAAGGATGTATATTTTCCTGTTTGGATACTCAATTGTCCAAGCATAATTTCTTGGATATTTGATGCTTTATTCATTGATCCATAATACCAACCCTATCATAAATCATTTATACCAGCGGTTCTCAACCTGTGGGTCGTGACCCCTTTGGGGGTCGAACGACCCTTTCACAGGGGTCGCCTAAGACCATCGGAAAACACATATCAGATATTTACATGACGATTCATAACAGCAGCAACATTACAGTTATGAAGTAGCAACGAACATAATTTTATGGGGGTCACCACAACACAAGGAACTGTATTAAAGGGTCGCAGCATTAGGAAGGTTGAGAACCACTGATATATACACATATACATAAAATGATCTGTTCTTAGAAGACTTATACTATTTCATAGGGCTATTTGCCTATCCCTAAATAAATGCTGTGTTATCTTACTGATAACGGCTTTACTATAATCTTTATATCTGTTAGTACAAGACCTCCTTACCCCCTTGGTTTCTGCCATGAGTTTTTTAGCTGTGACTACACTTTTGTCTTCTATGTGAATCTGTATCAATCAAGGTTCTCCAAAGACACAGAGACAGAGCCAATAGTATCTAGGTAGATGATTGATGATAGATATATAGGTAGATAGATAGATGATGATGATGAGAGAGAGAGATACACATCTGAAACTTGTATATTTAAAGGAATTTATTATTAAGAATTGGTTCACATGATTATGGAGACTGAGAAAGTCCACAGTCTCCCATCTGTGAGCTAGAAACCCAACAAAGCCAGTGGTGTTTTCCACTTCCAGTCTGAAGGCTTGAAAACTAGGAAAGCGAATGGTGTCAATCCCAGTCTGAGAGCAAAAGACTGATGTGTCAGCTCAATAGGTCATGAAGACAGTGGGAATTCTCCTGTCCTCCACCCTTCAGACCCTCAAGGGATTGGACGATGCCCACGCACCCCGAAACTGGGGAGGGGCCTCTGCTTTGTTCAGTCTACCAATTCAGATGTTAATCTTTTCTAGCAACACTCTCACAGATACACCCAGAGAAACAAATGTTTCACCAAATATCTGGGAATCCTGTGGTCACATGAAATTAACCATCATGGAATCTCAGAATCAAATCCTCAAATTACATACATACACACACACACACACCTTTTGAATTTTGATTGGAATTAAATCAAATCTAAAATTAGATTTAGGAAGAATTGACATATATTTGAAAGTAAGTTTTTTTATCCATGTCCATTTCTTTAGACTTTTAATGCCTTCTAGTTTCTAATCTAATTGTATTCTGGTGAAGTAAAATAATCTACATGATACCTGTTCCATAAAATTTAGGACTTGTTTTGTGACCTAGTACATGGTAAATTTCCATGTGTGGTTGAAAACACTATACACTATATAATCACTGAGTCCATTAGGTCAAATTTTAATTATGCTGTTCAAATACTTACACACGTTGATTATCTTTTTTGTCAACTTAGATATACTGGCTTTCATTTGGTTAGTATTGGCTAATATATCTTTCCTCATTTATTAATTTTGGCTTTCTTGTGTCATTATATTTCTCATATGTCTTTCTAAGTAGCATATAGCTGCATTTTATTTTTTAGGCAGTTTGACAATCTTTGTCTTTTAACTAGATCTTTGCATCTTTTAATCTTTTTAAATTTACAGTGATCACAGGTATAATTAGAATTTATTTCTGCCACCTTAGTTACAGGTTTCTATTTATCCTGCTTTTTCTACTGGTATTTTTTTCTTCTTTGTTGTCTGATTGGATTGATTGGGGCCTTTTGGGTCATGTTTCATATTTCTCCAAAATGTTAACATGCGCCTTAACAAAGTCCAAAGTCAATCAACTTCTTCACCCTCCTCCAAACAATGCAAGGACTACAGAATACTTAACTCATATCGATCCCTGCAAAATGATATGCTATATTTACAGATTTTAGATCTACTTTGATTTTGCTAACCCCATAAACTGAGCATTTTTATTAATGTTTATGCAGTCAATGTCTGTTTAGATATGCCACGAATTTACCGATTTCCTGACTCATGAAGCCTACTGGCATTTCAGCACCTCTTTCTGGGAACAGTTCCCCTCGACCTTCAGAACCTGCTTCCGTGGAGGTCTGTGGCTCACAAAGTGTCTTCAGCTTTTGTTTTTCTGAATCGAAAACCCAGAACTAAACCCGCAAATATATGGAAACATAGTTTTCAACAAAGGAGCGAAAAATGTGCAACAGAGAAAAGAAAGCCTCTTCAGTCAATGGTGCTGGGAAAATTGGAAAACCACATGCAAAAGAATGCATCTGAACTACGCACTGTCATCATATACCCAAATAACCTCAAAATGGATTAAAGACGTCCAACTGAAACCATCTATTTTCATGGTCTTGTATTTCTTTGTCATGCTCTCAGTTTCATATCTCTTCCCAAACATAGTAATTTTAAGCACTTTACAGCATACATTTGAAAATTCTCATGACTGCAGGAAGGATTAAGTAGGCAGGGCCCTCAGGTGAGCAGAACAAAACCCCTGATTTCTGAGAGCAAGTCATTCTCACAAGAAAGAGAGGTGTGGATGAGCTCAACATGCCTTCGTATTTTCCCCAAATACTCCCACCAGAGAAGTGGCTCCATTAACCCTGCTGCCCAGTTGGGAATAAGTACAGGGGCAGAAGGTGCCAGGAGCGGAAACCCAGTGAAGATCTCTTGATCCAGGAGTAAACATTTGCAGTGGGGAGACATGTCAAGCCTAGAAGGGTTTTTCTGGCTGTCCTAGCTTGCTAGGGCTGCTGTACCATAGCATCACACACTCGGTGGCTTAAACAGCAGTATCTATTGTCTCAAAGTTCTGGAGACTAGAAGTCCAAAGTCAAGGTGTCTGCAGGGTTGGTTACTTCTGACAACCATGAGGAAAAAATCATTCTGTGCCTCTCTCCTAGCTTCTGGTCGTTTGCTGGCAATTTTTCCATTCCTTGTAGATGGCATTGACCCTGTGTCTTCACATCATTTCTCTCTCTTCACATGAAGTTTTTCTTTTATTTTAGAAAAAAATAAAGATCCCAGTCATATTGGAGTAGGGGCCTCCTCGACTCCAATATGACCTGTGCCAACTTAGCTAATTACACCTGCAACGACCCTTTTTCCAAATAAGGTCACATCCTGAGGTACTAGAGGTTAGGATTTCAACAAACAAATTTTAAAGGGACACAATTCAACCCAAAGAGTGTTCCCACATGCCTCGTGGGTTTGGACTCCAAGTATATGCTCCTTGGAACTTCATCTGTGGACAACTCTTGAGGCCTTGGTTGAGGACAAGTTCCCTTAGAAATGGTTTGAGTTTGATCTCGCCAAGTGCCTGGAGTACCTCCAACCTGCAACTATTACAAAATAAATTCTCACTGGGAGGTTTTTCCGACTACATATGTAGTGTGCATTGAGACTCCAAACTTGCCCAAGGTCCAGCTTTTGATTAAAAAATGAAAGGTTTTTTCTTCTATTCAAGCCTGTGCTGAGACTAAGATAGACAATTCGTCCTTCTCTGTAGAGATGGATTTTTGTTCTTTTTTTTTTCTCTTTTTCTTTTTTTTTTTGAGATCACCTTTCAAATCAGAGTGTTAAACCCTTCCAATGGTGTCTAAGCTTTGCGCCAGGGTCTCCTACGATTTGCCATTCTGTACGTGGGTATTAGGCTTTGTCTCTAAGCCTCCAGTGGCCTTCAACACTGACACTCAGGGTCACCACGAGGCACAGCTGTGTCTAAGGTAAAAGACAGCTTTCGTAATTTGACTTCTGCTTTACCTTCATTTTTAGTTTTTAGGGGTTTTTCTTCCTTTCCTCCTTTCTCGCCAACCAAAAATGTGCAAATTCAAGTAATTTATTAAATGTATGTTAGCCAACATTTTTAGTTGTTTTTCCCAAAAGAATTATTCTTGTCCAGCCTGCTTTACTGCCCCCAAAAGATGTCTAGATGGGGGTCTTTATGGAAAGAGCTGCATCCCAAAATCAACAGCTAATATGATTATTTATGGAATGCTTACTATAGGCATGCTAATGTTTGACTAAGTGCTTCACATGAATCACCTCATTTAATTCTCACAAAAACTACATGAGGGATATCATCAGTTAGCAAATGCAGAAATTTAGTCTTAGAATAGATAGACTTGGCCAAGAACACAGACCCAAAAAGTGATGATGAAATAAAAGCTCACCTTTGTCCACTATCATATACTTCCCAAGCTAAAATGCTACCGGGACAAGTATGCATTGATTATGTGGACAAGTTTAATCAAAACAAAAGGATGGCAGGTCCAGTTATTGTTTTATCCATGACTGCACCCCCAGGTTCTAGCAGGGTGCCTAGAACATAATAGGAGTTTAATAAATGTGTTGAGCAAATTAAAAACATAGAGGCATACGGGGACTGTTAGGCACGTAGGTCGTGTCAAATGACCAGTCGGTGGTGAGCTTACAATTGGTAACGCCAAGGCTTTGAGCAGATATTTGGGGTTTGGCATTTCTAATGGCTGTATTTGAAATGGTCTGGACTGGAGCAATTAAATCGAGCCCCGCTCTGGAAGGCATACCACACTTGCCGAGTTCACACTCCTCCTAGTAATAATGACTACTGCATGCCTACTTTGATTTTATGCTTATTTCTCAAAGTAACCCTGCAAGTTCTTATTGTTGCGTCCATTTAACCAATGTAGATCCTTAGGAGAATCACCCTTAATTAGCAGAACAGCAAGTCACGAAACCACTGATGACCACAAATTTTCCTATGTATCACCCACCCCAAATGATCCCCCAGACCCTCAAAGCCACTATGTACTTTTGGGCCTCTTCCTGAAGACCCTTCCTCTCTTACAGGGCTAGTGAACCTGTACACCTCCTCCAAGACACAAGCCAAACACCGTCGTCTTAAGGAGCACATGCGTGAGTCTATCTTGGTCTTGCATTTTGTGTGTGAGTAGTGACACTGTTCTTTCATGAGTCATGTGTCTATCTCTGCACGTGTAGCTGTAATTGGGGAGAGAATAATATTTTCCTCACTGTATCTCCAGTGGCTACCATGGCACCTGGCACATATAGTATGAAATGAATCAGTGACTAGATTTAATGGAACTAGTTAGAATTCATCTGGAAACACTTCATGCTAATCACGCTCACGTGGTTTCAACCCTTCATCTAAGAAGCGAGTTCTTCCTTTTTGAACTAAACCCTGTCTTTATTCTCTTTGAGGCAGTCTTCAGAAGATGTTCTTAGGCATAATGAGAAGATCGTGACGCTACTTGGAACTTGTGTAGAGATCTGTAGTTTCCAAAGCACAATCCATGACTTTGCATTTCCTCATCAGCCCTCGGGTAAGCCCGGGCAGGTGGGTTAGTCTTGTCTTACAGACGAGGCACTGAAAGCCAGGTCATAGGCTCAGGAAGTGTCAGAGCCCAAAGCTGGGTCGCTTGTCTTCTAGCATCTAGGCCAGAGCTTTCCACTGTGGCTAAGCTTCCACTGGGAAGAGGGACGGCTCAGTAACTAGAATCACATTCAGTTTAAATAAATGGCCATCGGATGACGGGCTTCTCTAACTCCAGCGTAATCACTAGGAAAGTTTGTTTAAACTACAGACTGCCAGGCTCCGTCCTCGAAGGTTCTGGTTTCAAAAGTCCGGGGTGGGGCCTGAGAACCAGCAGATGGCCCTGGTGACCCTGCAGCAGGTCTTCCTCAGGCCTCTGTTGGTGGGACACTAGAGCAAGCCTGGGCTAAATGTGTTGCTTTACGATAGAGTCACAGCGCGACGCGGTCTCGTGAGTGAACACTGTGTATGTAAAGAGAAAGAGGAAGGCAGGAGGTGGGGCCATGGGAACACATTGGCTCACGTGTTTTAGAAGGTACAGAAGAAAATTCAGAAAACACACATGCTGTCGAGTTTGTAACACTTGCTGCAAGTTTCCAAGTCATTTTGGATTAGGAAAAGAATGACAGTTCCACACGAGTGCTACCATTTGTTCTTCTGCCACAGAAGGTGTTACTTTCTATTTTTTCCCCTTCTGCTCTTGAAACCAGGGAGCCATTTGGTTACCTTTCAGTGTCACATTTGTTCTCATATCCACGGGGTCAACGCAACCCGAGCCAAAGCAGATCCCTTCTTCCCTTTCTGAACACACACACGAAACTGAAGTTAGTAATCTTCCTGTCACCTTCTGAGTTGGGGGTTCCTGGTCACATGTCTAAAGCCACCAGCCTACTATTGCCCAAGAACAGGAGAGAGTCTGGATTTCAGCTGCTCGTGGTGTTTTGAGCATGCTGAGGTAAACAATGCAGATGGACGTATAAAACGTAGTGTTTTCGATATCCAGTTTCATCTGGGAAGTCGTATCTGTCCTGTATCTGTCCTGCACGTCCCATTTTCTTACTGGCTTCTACGTAAAATTGACATCTTCTCCAAGATAATGTTGCGCTTTCAAGTACCGATAAACTCATGAGAAAGAAAACGACAAAATTTCAAAACAGTAGAGTTTTTTTCCCCTTTTATACAAATACTACTTAAAGCTGTAAAGGGAAAAACAAAACAAAACTAAGAAATTAAGGCCACAAAACTCACAAAACCAGAACAGCAAGAGTGTCTATAGATCTTCCATTCTCATATTCAACCCCTTCCCTCGTACTCAGTCACAAAAGAATATTTTGGGGGTGATCAAACCTTAGTGGGAGCTGGGAGGGGCAGGTGGATAATTCATCTTAAGCTTACTATGTGACAGGCCCTATGCTCAGAATATTTTATTTCATTGCAATGAAACCTTATAAGATTATGTCCAATTTACAAACCAGGAAACGAGTCTCAGATGTTAAGCAACTTGTTTGGAGCTACCCAGCTAGTAAATGACAGGTTAAACCCAGATGTGTCTGATCCCAAGGTTTCTGCTTTTCAACAAGATTACCATGTTCCAGGCCTCTTAGGTATGATAAGTACTTTCCCCCTAACTGATAATTATTAACAAATGAGAACAAAGAGGGTCTACAATGACAGAGAGTCTCATGTCTCCCTACTTTTCAGCCTAACTCGGAAACATGACACTTTACCCAGGGCATGTGTTCAGTTTCAAAGCTGAAGAGTATTTAAAATAACTGGCACTTACAGCTTTCGGATAATGTGCTTTGAGTTAGTGGCCATTGGGAAATGAAAATGTCACCTGTAAAAAAACTATATTCATTATGGATCAGCGTAATTCATATTTTGTCTTTTTGGAAAAGCAAAATTCGATTTAAAGAAAAACAACACAGAGGAAAATTGTACTTTTGATAAAACTCTGTCTAAAAAGCTTTTGGAATCCGTGTGCTTTGGTCATCTCAGTGGGATATTCCCCATCAACAGGCAGGTGCATAGATGTGTCTGGAAATCAGAGCTGTCGCAGCTGGAAATTTGAATTTACATCCGAAGAGTCATCAATGTCCAGATCACATGTAAAGCCACGGAGCAGCGGTGACCCAAGATAGACAGAGGCAGCACATCAAACCGGCTCTGGAGAACGAGCAGTTGTACTTTTAGTATCTAGTTGAATTTCAGACATTGCACATCATTGTTATATGTAACGTCACTGGGCAAAGGGAGGCTGCTAAGAAGCCCCAGGTCTTGGGAAGGGCTGTCTGGGAACATGTAGTGTCACACACAACCAATGCACCCTGGTGGCACCAAGTTATTTGGGTTTGAATCCCAAATCCACTCACTATCCCTGTAAGTGTTCTTGGGCAGATCGCCTAATTTTGTTGTCTCTTGGATTCCTTGTTTATATGATAACAGTGTCTCCATCCTAAGGTTTTCATGAGGATTAAATGAGCTGAAAGATTTGGAAACATACGGGACCTCAATCAATGTTCCCGATCATTGGGCGACAATTGTGTAAGTCCCCAGGGATGCCAGCAGTTTTCTTTCCCAAGTGTCCCCAGTCCAGGAGTCAAGCAGAACAGTGGGGCCCTTAGGTGGTCCTGGAGCTTTTATGGACTCTAAAGGGAATAAAGGAAAACTCGCTTAATTAGCCTGCTAAGTGCAAAGCTAAGGTAACTTCCCTCGAGTGCTTCCTCCAACTCGAGCAGAATCCACCTGGCCTTTGGATGCCAGGCGTACCTATTTATAAATGAGTCATTGCAACCTGTGGGTCCTAACATATAGATGAGAAACAGTCTTTCAATTCTGAAGCAGCTTTTCATTAAAGGGATCCTGGCTGGGCACCTGTGAAGAGTCGTAATCCATTATTTATCTTGCGCGTTTCTAGACTGCCTGTTGCCATAGGAACGAACTCAGCCCGAGCTAGGAGACAATAAACAAATAAGCTTGGAAAGACCACTGGAGTAGCGGGTACCTTGAATCATGATTATGGCACGATGATGAATCGGACAGCTGATGATTTTCTCTTGTAACAAACAATGAATCACAGACAGGCCGCCGCGCCTCGCAGGCATTTCCACTGAGAGTTCGTTCCCGGATTCGGAACGCCGAGACCATAATGCGCCTGCGCTATTGCGCTTCGTGTTGACAGCGCTTGCGTATGAAATGAGATGACAATAAAAAAAAGGAAGCGTGAGTTTCCCAAACTGGTCCATTGTGACAGGATCATCACTGTTTCACAGGACCCGCTGGAGGTCACTCACAATTCCCCTTGCAGAGTTAACTGGGTGGCGTGAAAACTGCCATTTAAGTGGGGTTCTGCCACTTCCTGCCTGGAGCTAGCGCCCGGGGTTTCCGTGAAACAGACCGCGTTTTTGTTGTTGTTGCTTAACAATTCATGGTGACAGCAAATACTTTCTGGGGTCCCTTTCCATTTCTGTGGACGTAGTGGTGGACACAGCTACACTGGAGAAGCAAACCCAAGTCCTGTCACCTACTAACGGTGTGGTCTTGGGTGAGTCATTTAACACCACTGTAAGAGAAGCCCATCTCTAAAATGGAAATGAAAGTAATACTACCTTTGCAGAACTCTGTGAGGCTTAGCAATAAATTGTGCAAAGAAATGGTAGCTGTTATGCCTAATCTTGATTTAGTTTCTATTGACATCATTTCGATTTTCAGTACACATAAATTTGATTTTAAATTCAATCTGGACCCAGAGGCTAATCTTGATCTTATTGCAAAAATGGAAACAAAAATCTAGACTAGTCATGATTAAGAATATTACCAGCCAAAATATAATATTTCATAGCTTTCTGACCAGGTCTATAGCTCATCAGAGTTGGAACATTAGTCCACATTTCTGTATACTTATTTACAGCAGGATCCAGCTCACAGAAGGTGGCGTGCCCCAAAGTAGACTTCGGGAACTGTTTTTGACACATACAGTTTAGGACACTGCTACAGAGGCATGTGCGTGCTTGCTGGATGACTGGGCAAATGTGTCTGGTACCCTGAAGGAAAAGTTCTCCCCTTCAAAATAAAGACGATGGTTACAATGCCTCATTCACAAGGATGCCACCTCCTCCGTGCACACTTCCAGGAAGGACAAATCTTGGGTTCCTCTCTATTCCCGGTGCTCTCTGTGCATTTCTACCACACAGCTCAGCAAATTCCGTCATGAGGGCGCTCACTCGTAAACAGGCTTGTGTCTGCAAAGAGAGATCTCTCACCCTGCCTGGCAATGCTCACCGTTTTGTGGATTAATCTCATTGTCTTCATGGCTGTTTCTGCCACAAGAAGCCCAGGACTCCAAGATTCTCCCTGAATTCCCAACTCAAATCTCCTAAAAGATGATCTGCAGTGACTAAACCTTTTCCCCCAAGCACATGTCACCATCACTCCATATCCCTTTCGATTTCTACTTTGATTTCATTCTTCTACATTGTACTATCAACACCGGACTATTTTTCTTATGTCTTTCTTGTCTGGCTTCTTGAGGGCCGGTATTTTTTAGGGTATTATTTATTACCTCTATCCTCAATGCCTAGAATTGTGCCTGTCACGCAGTAGTTGCTCAATAAATACAGTATTTGTTGTGTGAATACTGAACCAACAGTAAATTTATTGAGCTCAGAAGCTGGAGCCCATTTGTAACTGTCTCTGTCTCATTGCACTGGGTATTAGACACTGAATAAATCTGCATTGAATTGAATTAAGATGAACATCTCTATCAACCTAAGTCTTCGGAATCTTCCAACTGCCCCGACACTGTGGTTCATGTAACCTAGGTGTAGGCTACGAACACTGATTCAGGCCTCAAAGAATTTTACAATAATTGAGTGAGAAAAAAAAAAAAGAAAATCCAAGTATATAGCATCTATTTTTACTACTCGCATATAAGTCTATTAATAAAACAAACTTCTACCAGAACCATTCCCAAACATTAATAGAATATCATTCAGTATACTTCTTGCCCATGAATAAATAGGGAATGATGAGAAATCAAGAGCAACAAAGGCATCCGCGGCCCTGATTATCCTGGAAAATGAGGTGGATTAAGGGGAAAACTATTGTAAGTGTTATGGGGCAACATAGCAGATAGAGGTACAAAAAAATAAATAAATAAAGAGAGAGAGAGACACCGATCTCTTTCGATAATGTTTCCAGGAATGCCAGGACCATTCAGAGCTGAAGGCAATAATCAGAAAAAGGCTGGATAAAAATAAAACACACCCCTGACTAAAATGAGAAAACTGTAATAGGTACTTAAGGTCTATAAGTATATATCACATTCTGGCTTTATTTTGACTACGTGTTAAGGAAAGATTGTTTTGTTGCAATGTTTTCCTCTTTCCAACTTTCCTTCTGTTCTCTGTTTTTAAAGGTAATTCTTTTGTGCAACAGTGAGCAATGAAAACATTGTCGTCCGTGCTAGCAATTCCTAGATGTATGTGCTTTGGGTGTCTATGGGCATTTCAAGATAAATTACCAAGCTAAGAAGGTAGAAATAACTTTAACATGTTACTTAATGTGATGAATTTTAAAGTTTCTCAGATCTACAGAAAACTGTTCTCAGATAGCAGCAGTCACACTATTAATAAGCTAAAATTAACACAAACCCCAAAACTCATGTGAGGAGGGCACACTGCTCATTGGTCTGAACCCAGAATTGGGTCTCTCCTCCTGGGCTTTCATCCCAGCCCTGTGATTCGGAGTAAGTCAGATCCATGTCAACCCCATGGTGCCTCAGTTTCCGAATTTGTTATAAGGAAAAAACACTGACCTACCTTGCTGAGCCTTTAGAGACTTCAGGATGAAATATGACTGCTCCTGGAAAATAGGAGCTGCAATGATGCTAATTATTATTACAAAAATAAATGCATGTTCATCATATGGTAATTTAGGCAGAATGAGTTTGGGGAAAGGAGACTCTCAGAGCTCCTTGGTGTCAGTTAAAGGAGTCCTTTCCGTTTAGCTGGGTCTCTAATAGCCGTCGGCTGAACACAGGATTTGCAAACAGGGCAGTGATGACGGCATTGGCAGAATGCGAGATTTTTTTTTTTTTAAATCTCGGGGAGCTGCCTCATCTAGACTCTGAGGCAAGAGGCCGGCTCACTGTGGCACCTCGATACCAAAGGCCCGTACCTCCTTATCTAGAATTCACTGACGATGCAAACAACTGCACAGCTTCGGTCTGACCGACGTGTCAGTCCCCCAGTCAATGAGTCACGCCGACGGGGCCTCTCCCGGCCCCACGAAAGCGAAGACACGTACCAGGCCAAAGAACTTGCTATGGCACTCTACAAAACACTTCATTCCTGCCTGCATAACTTCTCGCTAATTGGAACGATTATGCCAATCCCGTAATGACACATTCCGCCCTTTCCGCGTGACAGTGACCCAAGATAGACAGAGGCAGCATATCAAACCGGCTCTGGAGAATTTCGTGGGTTCTGCCTCACTTCTCTTCCCTGCTGCAGCCAAATAAATATTTATATCATCATCGCCATTGTGGCGCACGGTACGTGTACACGGGGCTTGGCAGACACCAGGGCCGAGGTCACACTGTTTTCTGTTTGCCGGGTTATCAAACGGGCTGGCATTTCCCCTAAACTAACGGGGAACAGAAAAGCAATTCGGGGCAGGATTGTAGCCAAGACACAGGGGACAACTGTGACAGAACACTCCTTGTTGGGTCTCCACGATAGACAATGGCGAAGAGAGAAGACACCTGAGTCACCTGTTTCAAGAGGTCACTTTGAAGTGATCTTTAAAAATTATCTGATAAGAGGCTTTCTTTTTGAAATCTAAGGCTGAAACCACGGGAAATTGCGTCTTCCTCCAGCCTCTGTCCTCCCGAGCCAGTCATCCATCACTGGGTTGCCAGAACGACCTTTCACCCAAAATGCAAATTCATCACGGCACTCCCCAGCTTAAAACCCTAAAGCAGAAAGTCCAAACGCTTTTTGACCGTAATTCCAGGGGCTCTGAGATCAGGTCCTGCCTTCATCACTCAACACGCGCTGCTTTGAACTTTGTCTCATCCCCACGGCCTTAGGAATCAAGTCCAAGGACCTCAGCGGCCGTCTGTGCCCACCTCCCCGCCTCCTATCCTGCTCTTCGTCCTGCTGCAGCAGGCGTTTCAAACGTTTTCCCATGTCTCCACCTTTACGAGTGTTACTCTTCATTCCAGAAAAATCCCCGTCACACCCATCCATCCTATAGGATTTCATTATACAATGTCGCTTTCTCTGTGAAATCTTCTCTAGCCACGTCTCCACTGTCAACCCCACCCGTCACTATCACCATCACGAAAACCGAGTGTCATTTCCTGCTCCCTCCCTGTTACATCTAAAATAACTTACAGAGCCACAGATGAAGGCTGTCTGAAAAAATCCAGAAGTTGTCAATGTAACAAGAACGGTTATGTGGCTGGTGACTTTCCAGACAGCCCCCGTAGGTCACATTGCATAGAACATTAAGTGGTAGATATTCACTTATATGTCCACTTTTCTCTTTGGATCAGTGTTTTCCAAACATTTTTTATAAAGACGCACCTACCACTTACAAGTTTTAATCATGTGCCCCAAATATTTTTGATATAGAAATTATGGGGGTTCCATGGTGGTGTAGTGGCTAGGCATCGGCGCTCTCAATGCCATGGCCTGGGTTCGATTCCCAGCCAGGGAACCAGCACCAAAACAAAAACAAAAACAAAAACAAAAAAAATTATGTAGAGGTCTACTATAGCAGTATTTTATGTACATGTAAAACACAAAAATAGAAATTTAAAAATATGAATGAAATATAAATAGAAGTTCTAACACTCTTTTCCTGCCTTGCTGCCTAATGGATTGCATTGCACACCCTCACTGGAATATATACACCCCTCTTTGAGTTAGTTTATAATAATACTGATAATAAAATAGGTTGTGTTGTATATATTGTTACCTCAACAAATGTTAATAAAATCCAACTATACGTTATATATTGATCTAGACTTTGGAGATACAGCGATGAGTAAGATTCCTGTTCCTGAACTTACATGTTGGGCGGAGGGGTAAACAAGAAACTAGAGAATTGCATAACTTGACTGTAAACAGCTTGACGACGGGACGTGTGGTAGGTATAGTCAGAAAGAAGAGGTTTTAGAAGTAAGCAGACAAGTTTCAAATTCGTGGTTGACTACTGGTAGGTGCCATGACCTTGGGCAAAATTACCTATTAACTCTGAACTTCAGGTTCCCGCAAAATGAGGGTAAGTCCCATCTCAAGAGCACGCTTTAATAATTAAAAGATAGAATGCCTGAAGTTTCTGGTGGAAATGCCTAATCGGTAATACTTGTGTGAGGCCGCTAAGCCCTCCCCTCCAACATGGCGCGCGTTCCACTCGGGAGGCCAACCCTCCGTCTAGGCTCCATGCATCTCTAGGTTAGAACACACACCTCTAGTGCCACCGTGCTGGGACCACAGTGAGCATCCCTTAAAATGCTTGTCATGAGAACAAATAATTACATGTGTTTGGTCAATCATTAAGGGAAAAACCAATCCAACCATTTTCCCATTTACCCTCCCACACATCAGTTTTAAATCATATTGATGCCCCCTAACATTAGGCTGAAGTATTTTTTAAAAAGAAAATTGGAAATTGTTTGGCGTGTATCTTTCTAAAACCTGATTTTTCATTGTCTGATATTCATACACAATTTATAAAGGCTGCCTAGTATTCTACTGCATTAGCAAACCACAATTATTGAGCAAGTCTCCTCCTTTTTGACACTAACTTTTAATTATTATAAACACGAACATCCTTATACTCCACTTATTCAATAATATCCTTAAGATAAATTCCCAAGAATTCGATTGTTATGTAAAAGAGAACACATTTTTTTTCAAAGATTTTTTGAGATGAGCCAAATTCTTTAAAAAGAGAGATCCTTAAAACAAAGCACTCTATGTCTATTTCCCTTCTCTCCTCCTCTTTCTCCTTTCCTTTTCTCTATGTATGTATATAAAAATATATGTGTGTGTGCATATATATATATCCCCTACATATATATATATATATATATATATATATATATATATCCTATATTCACATACGTATAATACATATATACATGTATGAGGGCTGGCTGGGAAACATCCAGCCAGAAAAGCCTCTGTTTTTCCTATTACATGGCTGGAGACTTTGTAGACAGCCTTTGTATATGCAAGCACGCCTTGGTTTACTTCACTTTACTTTCTTGTGCTTCACAGATATCGCAAGGCCATCAGCACTGAGGCAAGACCTTCTGCCAGCCAAAACATCACAAATCCCTGAAGGCTCAGATCATTATTAGTATTTTTAGCAATGACGTATTTTTAAATAAAGGTATGTACATTTTTTTCAGACAAAATACTAATTGTACACTTAACAGACTGCACTATAGTATAAAGATAACTTTTATATGCGCTGGGACACCACACCATTCGTATGACTCATGTTATTGTCATATTCTCTTTATTGTAATAGTCTGGAACTGAACCTCCTACAATAGCTCCAAGATGCTCTTATGTGTGTGCACATACGTACACATACATCAGTTCAGTTTCTCTGGAGAACCCTGACTGATATAATCACTAATATAACTTTCAGTTTCAGCATCGCATGATTCTAGCAAAATGAATTAAGAAGGCTACCACAACTGCTTGCTGTGGAAGACAAAGAATGAAAAAGCCACTTCTCATTAAGCCAGAGAAAAATACAACGGGTTACTTTTCTAAAGGGAAAAAAATGTGCGTGCATGCGTGCGTGCGTGCGTGTGTGCATGCCAAGCAACAGTCTGTCTTTCTGTATGTGGAGAGCCAGCCCTGAAGACAGAGACAGAGTTCTGTGATAGAACCTTTGAAGAATGACTTCTTACATTGTTACGGTCGGGAGTAAATTTAGCTCTGAGGAAAGACGTCAGAGTGACAGCAGTGGACACTGAACTTCTCTACCAGGGGCCATCCAGTGGGAAGGCAACGACGGTGCACATTTCTCACGCAAGGTGTTGCAACCATTCTGAAAAATGATGGAGTACACAGTGTCTGACTCAATATTAGCATGCTAATAGTATTATTGAATAGGACCAAAATTGCACTCCCATCAAAGGCATATTAACTATGCTAATTTGGATCGTGTGTGCAAACATATAATCACCGCCTTAGCAGCAAAAATACCAGCGCCGTCGAATAGTACGATCAGTAGAGAAGTCAATAGGGACGGACACAACGCACTTGGATAATATAACGTACACCCCTGTCTGCAGCTATGGCGAGAAGGAGTGACTGGAAGACTCCTCTCTGTTAGAGCGGTTCTTACCTTAAGAAAGATGTTAGAGACAAGCAGCCACAGACTAACAGGACCACAACCGTCGTCAGAGTTAGGGGTATGGGGCTTGCTGCAGCGAGGGAGAATGCACAAAGAGAGGACATGGGGTGTCTCGAAAGCAGTGAGTTATGGAGGAGGACCTAGGGCTCTTGGGGACCAAAGTTAGCAATCCGATGATCTTGGTAGGAATTGGACCAAACCTATAAACTAAGGAGCAGTGGGGACCGTCAGTGAACTTTAACCTTTACAACACGAGCATCTGTGCAGTCGAAGTTATTCCCATTACATCGGTTTCTCCATGGTGTCCCCCAGAAAATACGGGTTGGAAGGAGCTGGTGGTAAAGCATCGCTGGTTTGCGATTCAGGTTTGGCCAGGTAGTTTGTTTCGGGAGTCCCTGTAGTTTTCCAGGTGGAGTTTCCCTTTCACTTCTCAGTTCCCTCTCACAGCCCAGCTGCCAGCAGGACCATTTTTCATTTTAATGTCCTCCTCTCCCCACGCCTTTCTGGTCATTCTTCACCCTCAGCTGAAGGATAGACCATTAGCTTCTGGGGACTTGATCAATCCAGATCCGTACCACGATTTGGTGGGTCATGATGATGTAACGTGTTTTTGATGGTAGTTGTTTTGATCTCTGTAGGCAGCAGGCCTTCTTTTTATTCTTTGAGCTGGATGATCAATTGTTGTATCATCAGGCATGACAGCAGAAGCACAACAGCATTTACAACTCCAGAGTTCACAACACAGACACACGCTAAGACAAGAAGTATGATTAAAGTTTGAAAGGCGCTTCAAAGGCACCATCCTCGACCTCCACGTACAGGCTGGGAAAGTACGTCCAGAAACTACTGGAACTTTCCTTAGACAAACAAGTGGCTTCTCTGACTTGAATCTATAGTGCTCAACTTTCCCATTTCAAATCTTCAGAAGTACTATGTCTGGACAAAATCTATGATGCCGAATTGAGACATGTCATATTTTAAAAGAAGAGAACTGAATCTAAAAACCTCTGGCTGGGTATTTTGTAGTGTCCAATTCCTCACTCTTATTGCAACACCAGCTTTATTGTTGCTTCATTTTTTTGAGGGACCCAGTGTCACTGAGTACATATTTATTTGAGGGTCAAACAATACTGGAACAGTTTAATGTTGTAAGATGTTTGTAAAAGAAAGCACTAAATGTGGACTCTGGGGTTTCCTAGACCTGATTTACTAGCTATGTGACCTTGGGCAAGTTTTTTCTGTTTTGGTTTTTGTTTTTGTCTTTGTTTTTAAGGATCCCCATATGTCTCAGTTTCCTCCTCTGTAAAATGGAAAGATAAAAAGTTACTACCTCAGTGCACTGTCAACTAGTTGTGTGCCTGAAACCTATGTAATCCTTGCTAAAAGATGTCACCCCAATAAGTCTAATAATAAAAATAAGTCAAATAAATAAATACGTTAGTACCTCAAAGAGTTGTTAAGGAAATCAAATGAGTTTGTAAAGTACTTTGATCAGTGACTGATACAAAGTAAGCACCTTAGGATTACTTGTTAAATCAATTGTTTTAGAAAGAATACACCAAATAGGTTGTTCTTCCGTAAGTCCTGTCCATAATGTGCCTAAGTGAATAAAATTGAACCCGAATGGCTTTTGAATTTTAATGGTCCTTAAACTTACCTGGAAAGATTTTGAAATGTGCTTAAACATTAATCCAGACTTATCAAATCCGCACCTCTGGGAGTCGAGCCTAGCAACCTGCATTTCCAACGAGCATCTCAGGTGGTCCTCGGTAAGCACTACAGGACGGCCTCGGTAAGCACTAGGATTATCCCAAACACCTAGATTCCTGAATATCATGACATTGCCCCGTATTAACAACACTAAAAAGTCACAGAAACAAAGAAATTGACCATACACAACCGACCCCTGAACAACACGGATTTGAACTGTGTGAGTCCCTCCCTTGCGTGAACTCTTTCAATAAATACGTACAGCCCTGTAAATGTGTTTTCCTTATGATTTTCTTAATAACCTTTGCTTTTCTCTGGCTTACTTTACGGTGCAAATGCAGTATGTGATATTTATAACACAAAACCTGTGTTAATGGATTATGTTATTGATAAGGCTTCCGGTCAAACAGGCGATTAGCAACATTCTGGAGGAGTCCAAAATTCTAAGTGGATTTTCGACTGTGCAGGAGATGGAGGGTGGCTCCCTTAACCCCCATGTTGTTCAAGAGTAAACGGTACTTTGGGGTACATAAGTCTTTGCAGACAAAGGTTTTCAAGTTCTTTGGGTCACCCCAATAAGTCTAACAATAAAAATGAATTTAAAAAAAAAGAGTAAACGGTACTTACAATGACAAGAAAATATGAGCGAAGTTATTTAAAAAAACTAAAAACACAAAGTCTGTGTCCTATGATAACCTTAACTCACTGGTTCTGTTTCTTTAGAGAACCCTGACGAATACATTGCCCTCTAACAGGCATATCATGAATGAGGATGATGAAATGTACTACACAAACAGCCTTTTCAACCTGCAATTGTACACTCTGCTGTGCGTTTACTGAAGCTCTCCCTAAAAACTTCTCCTAATCTTCCTGCCATTGATTTTGACCCCCACAAAAGACGCTGTAAAAAGCACATATGTAAAATAAAGAAAAAAAATCTGACCTTTACTTATCTGATCTTTTTTTCACTCGTTTCTTGTGTCCTTCCAGAGGTGTTCTATGCATACCCCTGCATTTATACCTCTGCTCATGTCCTGACAGACATGCTTTACTTCTCTAATGATAGTGTCATTTAGTGTCCCACTGTATGGACGCACAATCACTTAAGCCACGTTTTACAAATAAACGTTGTGTTTGGTTCAATTTTGTTGCTATTGCAAATAATGATACAATAAATATCTTAGTGTATATATGTATAAATATGCATGAGGAGTAAATTCTTCAAAGTAGAATTGCTGGATGAAAAAGATATCTGCACTTGAAATTTAGATATAAATTGTCAAATTGCCTTTTAAAAATTCATACCAATTTACCCTCATACCAAATATATGAGTGTCATACACTGTTACTATGCCAATCTGAATGTGAAAATTTCTATCTCTTTGAAGTTTAAATTTGCATTTATTTGTAATGAGCAAAGTTGAGTGTATTTTCTATCTTTAAAAGACATTTTTATTCCTTTTCTGTGAAGTCTGTCTTTATGATCTTCGTCTATTTTTTCTTGGACTGTTTTTTCCTATTGATTTGTTCTTTCTATATTACTAAAAAACTCTTCTTCATGTGGCACAAATACTTCATCACCAGCATATTTACTTGCTTGATACTTTGTTTTTCATGCTCTATATTGCAGAAAAATGTTATTATAGCCATTCAAATTGGCATGTCTCATTTCCCATGGTTTCTATAGTCTGTGTCATGTTTTCAAAGTCTTTCCCTGTCCCAAGATTGTTTCTAAAACTATACCATACTTTCTCTTAGTACTTTTATGGCTTCATTTTCATGTTTAAATTTATGTTTTTGATCTACTATACAATTTGCAATGTCACCTTATTGTGTACAAAATTTCCAGACACACCTGGGTCTATTTCTGGCTTCTCTATTCTGTCGCATTCATCTGTCGCGTATCTTGTTCTACAGTTAGCATGAAGCCGTAACTTGGGGGAGTACCTGGTCGTGCTAGGCTCTCTTCATTCAGCCTTTGTTTTAGAATTGCTCTTCTTCTTCTTACACATTTATTTCTCCACATACTGTTTTGAGTCAGACTATCTAGTTTGAACCAACTCCCTGAGAATTTTATTGGCAATTCATAGATTCCCATTTTAGAGCATTGACATCTTTAAGATGTGGAGACTTCTGAGCCAAATATGACACCCTCCTGTTCATGTAAGTCTTCTGTTGAGTCTGTCAGGGGCAAAGTGAGCAACAGCAAGGCTGTACTGAAATGCAGGCTACAAAGCAGGCTCATTCGCTAGGACTGCGTCCAATGCAGAAACCAGCCCAGGATCATGTGCATTTCACATCTGGCCTTTAGCAATGTTTAAATGCTTCTAGACCACGGACAGGTTAAATTTGTAAATGCTAAGAATTTACTGTAAAATCATTCACACGTTTTCCTTTTTTATCCAAGAAAGCTACTGAATCATAAACATGGTAAATCATGATCACAAATATATATTGTGAGACAATTCACATCGCTTGTGACCTAAGAACATGATTTCAAATTTCATTGTCAAATAAATACCAGCACTAAAGCCCCCCCCCCCACCCCGCGCTAAAGTAGCTTTACAGGTATCTTTGCCAGTTAATTAGGAATCGTTAGTGAATTACATCATCGTGAATGAATTCACAGTAGGCTGTTGACGTAAGAAATGTCCAAACCTGAAGACAATTTCTGTAAGACTTCATTTGGGCCAACCTGACAACCATTGCCAGGAAGTGAGATCTCACATGCACCCAAGAATGACAGTTTTGCAGTTTCTTTTACACATTTGGAATTAAGGAGGGAACGTGACATGAAGGCGGGGGACAGTAGGGTACTGGGGCAGTTAACAAGATCATGTGCTCTCTTGAGGGTGGTTATTCCTCCTGGGGTCTGGAAAAGAGGATCGCTCCGGCACTTCAAAGGTGTGTTAACTAGATACACAAGAAAAATGGGCAGGGCTGGCTTAAGTCAAAGACAAACCTTTTACTGACAAGGTTACAGGCCTGGGGCATGACCACCCACCACGACCTGCCCAGTTAGGGATTTCAGATCAGATGAATTCTGTGAGGTGGCTCTCCACAACTGTGACTGGACTTGTCACTTTTATTACAGAACCCCATTTTGGTCCGCCAGGTGAGTCAACCACATGCTGACTGTCTTTCTCTTTCCCTCCATCCTTTCTGGGTTCTTGGCTGAGAAATCCCTGTAACGAAGGGCAGGTTCAAGGGAAAAACACCGACGCACGTGTAGTAACATGTATACCTCCTTTACACATGGGGGCCACCCAGGGAAAAACTGGGTAGCTCTATAAAATGGCTAAAGCCACCACCTCAAATACCATCGTCTGCCAAAAACAAAGAGAGGTTGGGGGTGGAGAAAATCAGTTATGGGAGGTGACCCGGAAAACACGCAAACAAGGGACGGTTGTTGTGCCTTGCCTCCTGGCCACCTGCACTGTGAAGAGTTTCTAGAGATCAGGTCATCCTGCCATTCCTGATAGAAATTGCACGTTCCTCTAGAAATGTAAACGTCTGTTGTAATGACCCCATTTTCCCAGCTTCACCCAGGTCAGCTGTTTATTAAAAACAAGTCGTTTAAAATAATCCTTATGCCCAAAGCGGATGTAGGGGTGACAAAGTCTGTTCCCCTAAACATGCAACACGTGGCTTCCGTGTACAGCTACTGTCTTAGAGGTGACAGCAGATGAAACTGTCGCCACCCCGTGTGACCTCCCTTTCCTTAGTTTTGCAGCCCATGTTTTTTCAACCCCACCCCTGCAGACTGCCTTCAGCTCCTGCATTTACTATGCTCTCGTGAGACACGCCCGGGGGCATGCTAGTGAATTAGCTGGGGGGTGGGGGGACGGAGCTCCCACCGTGGCCTGTTTCAAGCCCCGAATGGCCTAACCGTTGGCCTGCAAAATTCCTCCAGCACGCTACTGTTTTCCTGCCAAGATTATTTTTCCTAGCCCCAACGTGTCGGAATCATTGTTCAGGTCCGTTGTGGCATCGCTTAGATTCCTGCAGAAAGATCCCTGAGTATCGCATGGCTGGGTGAGAGGTCCAGCCCAGGTACTCTTACACAGCCTTTGCTGTGCTGTGACTGTTTGCTGCTCTGTATTTCACAACTGCCTGAAAGCTTACACATGGCAGGGACTGCTAATCCTAGTACCTTATTCAAAAAGAAACCTGGGGCGTTCCCTGATGGTGTAGAGGCTCAAGGCTTTGGCGCTGGTGCTGTCAGCGCTGCGGCCTGGGTTCGATTCCCAGTCAGGGAGCTACCCACGTAGCAAAAAAGCAAAACAAAAAAACCAAAAACAAACAAACAAACAAAAGAAACCTATGTAATCCTTGCTAACAGATGTCACCCCAATAAGTCTAACAATAAAAATAAATTAAAAAATAAAACAATAAAAGACACATAAAAGAGAAATTTTATATATAAAAAAATTTATATATATAAAAAAAATGAAAAAAAAAAAACAGCAATCTTTGTCATTTATTAAAAAAAAGTTCCCAGCCCACAGTAGGTCAATAAATACTTGTTCAATTAATGAGTGCAAAGTTATTCCTAAGTGTTTCATTCACTTAAATTCATGTCACTTCATTCCAGTATGACAGAAATCAGTAACCACAACCAACTAGAATTTAATATTCTAATTGCTGAAAAGTTAAAATAAGAACACATTATCAAAGAATACGTGTGTCTGGATGACAAGCAAGAACATGGTCTGCTATTTAAAACGTACTGTGGGAATGTGCCAGAACGCAGGGCATCTCGGGTACGAAATAGGCTACTTAACATGAGTATCACAGGTCATTCTAAGGTTCCTGGTTTGTGTGAGCACGAGTGTGTCACTGGCACTTGAGAAACATGTGGTGAGGCCGAGAATGGGCCCAGCAGAACCACAGAAAGCCCGTTCACGGGAGCCGTCCAGGGCTCGTGTGCGAGCTGACCGGGGCGCTCCGTCTCCCCCAGTTCCCACAAGGCAGGTGGAGACAATGTGACCCAGCTGGACCGACGGAACGTTCTCCCACATCAGAAGGACTCTGGAAATGCTGCTATCGGGGTCTACTTAAACCTGAGGGTCCGGAGCAGGAGCCTCTGCGTGGGCCGACCAGATGCCGGTGTTAAACGGGGCCGGAATCTCCGGGATGTGTGCTCAGCCTGGCCTCTCCGGGCTAACTTCAAGGTGTCAGCCTATCACAGGTGAGACAGGTGAGAGTACTACCCGTAAGGTTGCTGGGAGCTCTAAAGGGAGTTATGTGAAAAGTCCTCGTGCAGTAGTCAACAGCCACTCAATGGTGGTTATCACAACGACACAGCCTGCCCATTCTACAGAAGTACTCTACCTCGCAGACTCAGGAAAAGGGACATAGGCAGGGCAGACAGAAAGTAGCCCCAAAGACAACCTTAGGGCTCTCCTAAGGGAAACGGAGGCCATTCACGTTTGCTGTGCGGCCCAGCCCCATCCAGGCTGCTGTCACAATAGAGGCACACGTTTGTTGCATTTGGAAGAAAAGGCAGGAGGAGAGAGTGCGCGCGCACGACAATAGCTCATAATCCTCCTTGTGATGAAATGGAATGAACGTGGATCATTAAAAACCTTTCCCGGGGAGATCCATAGCAGCACCGTCTGTGCTTCTCAGCAGTTAGTCACCGCGGGCCACTCAAAGGGACCCAACTTTTGTCACCCTACAGCTGCTTTCGGTGATACTGATTGAAGCTGTTTATTAAGAAACAAGACTCGGACCCTCTGGGCCTCTCCACCTTCCCTGCCCCAGAGACACCTGCTTCAGGAAGGGAGCCTGGGCTGAAAGATCAGCTTAACGAATTTTCACCGGAGCGTTCGGTAGGATGCCATTCAGGGAGCTAGGTCCCCGCTGGGTCCCAGGGTTTCTGAGTCGTCGGTCAGGACGGTCCCGCCACCCGCGTTCCGCTCCGTTCCGTCTCACCGACCTGTGAATCGCCCACGCTCACTTCTGAAATCGAATGCCCCTCCCCCACTTTTCTCCTTTGTCCAGAAATGTCAGACGCACCCATTGTGGCCTCATTGACGGCAACTGTCATGCGTATGTGAATTCCCCAAGTGCGTGGATTAAAATGTCATTGTCTCCTGTTAATCTGGCTGTGAATTTGATTATTCGCCCAGCTGCAAGAACTTTGAAGGTGGCAGGAAGAGTATTAATTTTTTTAGCCCCCCCACACCATCTGGGTTATCAAATGGACTGTCACTATATCGCAGTGCTTGTGTTCAAGTCACCCTTACTTTACTTAATAACGGTCCCCAAAGCCCAAAAGTAGTAAAGCTGACAATTCAGATATGCCATAGAGAAGCTGTAAAGTGCTTCCTTTAAGTGAAAAGGTGAGTACAGTACAGTAAGAAAGTTTGAGAGTGCGCACATTCATATATCTTTTATTATAGGATAGTTATAATGCTTCTAATTTATTAGTTAGGGTTGTTACTCTCTTAAAATTTATAAATTAAACTTTATCAAAGGTATGTATATACAGAAACAAAACACAGTATACTCATATGTACAGCTTGGTACTATCCACAATAGTCACATGTAGGGTTTGGTACTACCCATACTACTTGTATGTAGGGCTTGGTACTATCCACAGTACTCATATGTAGGGCTTGGTACTATCCACAGTACTCATGTGCAGGGTTTGGTACTACCCACAGTACTCGTACCGTAGGGCTTGGTACTATCCACAGTACTCATGTGCAGGGTTTGGTACTACCCACAGTACTCATACGTAGGGCTTGGTACTATCCACAGTACTCAAGTGCAGGGTTTGGTACTACCCACAGTACTCATACGTAGGGCTTGGTACTATCCACAGTACTCATGTGCAGGGTTTGGTACTACCCACAGTACTCGTACCGTAGGGCTTGGTTCTATCCACAGTACTCATGTGCAGGGTTTGGTACTACCCACAGTACTCGTACCGTAGGGCTTGGTACTATCCACAGTACTCATGTGCAGGGTTTGGTACTACCCACAGTACTCGTACCATAGGGCTTGGTACTATCCACAGTACTCATGTGCAGGGTTTGGTACTACCCACAGTACTCATCCATAGGGCCTGGTACTATCCCCAATTTCAGGCACCCACTGAAGGTCTTGGAACGCACCCACCGTGGAGAATGGGGGAAGTATTACAGGAGGAAAAGCAAGGACGGCAGGGTTAAATGGCAGAATCATCAAAATACTCATTGTTTACATAAACCATCTTTACTTGTAAAGAAAAGTAAAGTATTTTACACAGGTAAATTTGGTAACTTCAGTGAAGTGGGGAAAGGGATTGATGGTTTAATGTTTTCTGGGCATAAGTACCCCAGTAGTAAAGGGTTTCTGTTCATTTTATTTTCATTGTCTTAGAGAGGCAGAGAAAGGAAAGCCAACATGAATGCAGAAAAAAAGGATGAGTTTTATTTGGGGTTTAAAAGGCTACACTCCCATGTTCAACTTACCTGAAGCCTCAAGTTGAGAGTTAATTATTGCATTTGTTCTCAATCATTAGCACTGCAGAAACCTAACTAAGAAATTGTCAGAAAAACCTAGTGTTTTTCCAAGTAACTTTATGTCTATTTTTAAATAAATGATTCCAAAACACAAAATATTATTGTGTCAAAATAAGCAGCCTGTGGAATAGGAAAAATAAACATTTCTATTATTTTTAATTTAAAAAACAATCTCAAAATGATTTTGGCAAGAAAATGGTACTTCTTTCAGGTTATTTTTCTTCAAGCTTGATTTTTTTTTTAATCTAGCAGATGGAAGAATTTTGAAGGTTAAGCCATAAAGTACTACCATCTTCAAACCTGAAAATCTGCTTTTAGGAACCGAAATAACTTCACATCTTGAGTTTACACAAATCTTCTCCTTCTAATCTCAACTAGAACTTGCTTGCATTTTGTTTTTGTTTGAAATACTTTATGATCACTGACACTGAGCTACCCTGCTGTTAGAAGGAAGTCATATTTCCCAAAAAACCTTGGAAAGTTCTATGGCTAGAATTTTAAAACTAGAATACCTTGTATTATACAAAGTCTGAGTTCGTGTTTGACTTTAGTGTTTAAATAAGTAGCCTGTCCCGTTCGATGGTAGAGTCATCCCACGGAAGGTTGGAGAAACTGGCAGTAATTCCAATAGGCCTGCTAGAGAAATGAGGCTCTTCCCCTTCCTTGGGGAGTAAGGAATGGGTGAACCACTGGGTGAAGGGGAAAAAAAGGGACACTTTATAATAGGCAGGACATTAAAAATTGTAAGAGTGGGGTGCAGAACACGATTTCTTAGTAATACCCAGGGGCCCGGTGGGTCATCAGTTGGTGGAGGTGATATAATGCTGGACATAAAACACCGCACGGGTAACTGATAGGAATTTCCTTGACCTGCATTTTAGTGGCAGCCCAGACTGAAGGCGACCAAAGAGCACTGCCTTGTCCCTAGTCCGCATCTTCAAATCAATCTGGCCTCAGTTTCCATGCCAGCTTCCCAAACTCAATAATATCAGTCTTATTCCATTTCTAGAAAAATCCTCGTTTTCTTTGGTTACATTGTAAAGATGAAGAAATTAGCAATCCATTGTAAAAGGGGATGAGCCCCCTTTGGGAAACTGGTAATAGGGTTTTGCCATTGGTTTAGGCCTCTAAACATGGTCTGCCTGCCATCATTGGCAGTGATGGTTCCGAATGAACCCCTGGTCTCAAGTCTAGAACCTAACAGACAGATGTGTGTTTCAGTATAATAAAAATGAATTAGAGTGTCAATTCAAATTCTAACAGATGGTATTGTCACAGATACTAAATTGTACTCTCAATGGTAGATCTAATTCTCATACTAAACCAGTGATTAACATTAGGGCAACATGTACTAGGGCATGGTAAGGGCACACGCACTAAGGCAGAGAAATCCTAACTTTGAAATGAGGTTGGGAGGATGAAGGGCCACGGGTGTTTGTCAGAACCACTCACAAGAAATTACTTTGTAAAATCAGCTCAAGCTGGGCTAAGACCATTATTCTAATACATTGTTTAATTACATTCCGTCCACCTATATATTGTCTAAGGATAAGTAATACCTTGCTCGTTATAAAACATACACATTAAAATGTGAAAAGAAAATATACGAATATTCAGTAAGCAAACATGAGTCATATATTACATTTATATGCTAGAAGGTACCACTTAATAAATCACCTATTTTTTTTGTTTGTTTATCATCACAATAGTATTCTTTTTTCAAAAGCGCTATATTATCAGTGCAGTTGTGATGTCTATGTTAGGAATGCTATTGAGTAATTTATCTTTGTTTAGCAATAGTTAATCACTTTCACCATGAATCTGTTTGCTAAACCTTTTAATTTCTAGTTTACTTTAACGCCGTTGAACATACAGAAGAGTGTGATTTGGATACTAATGCAGAAAATACAAAGCATTTTCATTCATAGCAAGGTTTCAGTTACGTCCAAACTCAAGATACTGTGAAAACAACTTACAATACGGTTAGTCCTTTCAAATGACCTTCTTTTTAGCTCAAAGCAAAGAAACATGGCAATAAGCAACAGCAAGATTTATTCTCTATCAAGAAGCACCACCATGCAAATTGAATGTGAGGAAATCATATGGTTTCAACATTTCACTCAGATAACTGTGTTCACAACAAGAGACAGAACGCCTTGCGACAACTAAGTGTATGGTGGAGACTTTTCCTTGTCAAGATACAGTAACGGTTCTCTGCTCTCAAAACTACCGTAAGTGACAGGCAGATAAGATGCTTTGTCACTACCTCTGGTTATTTCCATTTGTTCCTATGTAGAAGCAGGCAGAGTAGCAGATATCATTATCTGCCTCTCAAAAATCATTCCTCAGATTTCATTCTGTCTAACGTTGAACTGCCGCCCGCGAGGACCTAGAAGCACACTTCTGTGTTTGGGTCAACAAACGTGGATCCTGCTCTCTGGAGAAGGAAATGGACCTAAATCTGCATAGTAGGAGAGTTCGGGGACTACCGGGACGGGTGCTTTCATCGAGTGCACGCTGCGTGAGGTGACAAGGACAGTCCGTTTTCTAGCACCCTCCCATATCGCGCTTCAGCATTATCACCGCTGGGCCCTCCCCACAGGAACTGGGTACTCGTGCTCTATAGTTCCTGATGGGACAGGGCACACAGGCGGTGGCACTGGATGACTGAGCCTGTCAAGAAAGGATGGCAAGAGAATAAACGTCATTCGGCTGCCCCGTGAAGCTACTGACAAAAGTGGGACTAGCCATTGGGGACGACGAACCGTGCACACTAGCCCTCCCTGAATGACAGCCGCATCTCGGCCCTACACAAACAAGCAGGCACTTGGTTCTTCATCATACGCCTCTGGCTCACCCGCATGCAGATTGTCGGGACAGCCACAGTCACGTGACGGGCCGTGACACTCAAGGCTGAGCTTGGAGACATAAAATACATGTAAATCATCACCCCAATAACAGCGCACTATTTATTACTGTTGACACAATTGAGAGCTCCCCATGTTCGACACCCCGAATTATGCCCCGTTGCAAATATAATCTCATTTAATCTTTGCAACAGCTCTGTGTTATATTCTATTGCTAGCCTCACTTTACTGATGACGGAAACAAGGGTCAGAGAAGTTAAGTAACTTCCCCAAGGTCCATATTAAAAGGACCAGCCAGAATTAGAACCGGACTCCAGAGTCCAAGCTATACGGTGCTGTTATACATGGCTGTGTTTTATTTTTCAGGTGGCTTTTGAGTGTATTCCAAAAACAATAAATGTTTTAGACCAGGCACGTCCAACCTGGGGCCCAGGAAGGCTTTGAATGCGGCCTGACACACGTTCTGAAAACATGATGAGACTTTTTTGCAACCTTATTTTAGCTCATCAGCTATCTTAGTGTGAGTGTATTTGATGTGTGCTCCAAGACAATTCTTCTTCTTCCAACGTGGCCCAGGGAAGCCGAAAGGTCAGACACCGCTGTTTTAGATCATCTGCATGCCCTTTATCCATTCTTTCCATAAGCATAACTATTTCAGAAGTTGACTTTGTCTTGAAAGACAGTATGTCAAATTTTATACTCAGATAAAGGTCACCTACGGGATAAATGTGACTACTGCGCAATGCATATCATCCCAACACTGTAGTCAGAACGACTGTATTTATTACGTGGACTGTGGGGGGTGGGCAATTGGCCACCAGCACTGAAAATCCATGACACAATTTGCCTGGGAATTCATGAGGAAGTTTCTAGAAGAGTATGCACTTACATCCTTATTCCTGAATAGTGCTGAATCCTCCATTGAATCGAGGATCCTACTTTAAAACAATGTAAGATGCATTATGCTCATTTGACATACGGCCAATTGTGTGTAACACTCTCAAATCTGCCAGCTGTGTTTAAGGAACAAAAATATTTTGTTTTTAGACAGCTTAATAGAAACCCTGAAGTTTGTGAGAAAACAGAAGCTTTTACAATTTTAATTTTTTGAACCACTGGGAACCTCTGAGGTGACATTCAAAAAAGAAAGAGTTCTTGATTTTAGCATAATGGAGGCCTTGTTGATTTTCAATAATAATACGCTGTCCAACTGTACCGAGCTCATTTCCTGCTAGGAATTCTAGTTAGTCCCTTTCCTTTTTGTTTCAGGAGCTGACAGAATAAAGAATGCTTCTCCAATCTGGGCCAGGCTGGGTTCTGTTGTGTTAATCCCAAAAAGAAAATATGTTAGGACCCACGGAAACGGGTTCGTGAGATTTAGATCCTAAGAAGTGGAATTTCTAAAACATAATCGGTACTGTCAGTGCTCCCTTCCCTCTGACTTAAGCACAGAATCTTGACTCGCCCAAACTGCTTAGCGCTGGTGACTGGGGCAGATGGCCGTTAGGGGACAGGGTGGTTCTGACTCTGAGCCTTGGAGCTGTGGCTCTTCAAGCTCCACCTGCAGACGGAGGGGGTTCTGACGCCCTTTATTACTGCTACCAAGTACGAGGCTGGGATCTCATGAGGCCATGATGACAAGGGTCTAACCCTACTAGACAAGTACTCTGCAAACTGAATTGCAGCCCATGGGTGGGTTGTGAAATTCATTTAATGGCTTTGAGCAGCATTTAAGAACAGATTTGGAAGGGAGTAGACTGCCCATTTTCAAACGTCTGCTTCGGTTCTGTGTGTAGGTTTGCGCATGTGATGGCACACCAGAAAAAAATGGATGTTTCTACTGCGATTGTAAAATAACAAGTGTGAAAGCTACAGCACTGAACTTCTAGCCTTGACAGATCAATTACGGCATTCTTTTGCTTTATTTCAGAAGGAAAGGATCCTTTCTCTTCCTGGAGTAAATTGGGGAGTTCAACAAATAAGTGGGGTTTCTAAACAAAGGGCCTCAGGGAGCCAGCTGGCCTATCTGGCCCACTCTCAATCAGTGCAGATATGCAGCACGGGTAGCGTGCGGCCATCCCTGCATCTTAATAAAAAGGCATGGCTTGCATAAGAAAAGCAGACATAATTGATTAATAGCCTCTGTTCACATAGGGGAAATGTAATTAGGTACCAGAAGTCAAGAGATTCAGATCTATGGGAAAAATTTCCACCAACACAACTGAATACCTATAATGTGTAAGCACGGGGGTCCAAAATACAATGAAAGAAAGAAAAGAAAGAAAACAGAACAGAAAGAAAAAGATAGCCTGGCTCCACTGTCAAAGGTACGCGTGTTTATAGTCTAGTGAGGGGGCCTCCTCGCCCAGCAGTGATTCAAGGGAACCCGCAAGGCGGGGTTGCACAGGCCCTCGGTCCCCTGGTGCTCAAGCCCATTCCTTGCGTTGCTCGGTATTATGCGGGGCTGACTCCTACAGGCAGCATTTCGAAGGTTCTTTTGTCAAGAAGCTCCTACCTGGGTTTGAGTAACAGAAGCCACCGAGAAGATATTGGCAGACAGAAAGGTAAACCCCAACTACCTCTCTCCCCCGTTAGTGGCCCTGGCTCTAGGTTCCTCTCGGCGGTCCTGACCCTGGGTTCCAATTTGGGTCATACCTGCTCTTTCCTTCAGCCGTACACCCGGGTACGGTAGCAAATTCCTGCTTTTGCTAATGTCGCGAGCACTTCCCCACTCCCTGGTGGCCCCTCGGAGAGCTTTCCCAACCTGTGTTACACTGGCCCGCATTGAATTTCCTGGCTTTTAAGTACTCAGTTGCTTCTGTTGTCTTGGTCAGACTCTGATTAATACAAGAATTTGAAATCAAATATTTAGGCCTCGTCATCATCATCATGACTGATATTAATGTAATGCTTATATGTGTCGGGTATTATTCTAAGTGCCTTTGCTGTATTAATGGCTGTTTCACACATGAGGAAACTGAAGCACAGAGTGGTTTTTTAACTTGTCCTGTATAGGAACAGCTATTATATTACAGTGCTCTAACTACTAAGCATTGTCTTGCCCCAATTTCCAAGTTGGATCTTATTTGTTTGTTCAACTACCCAGTGCTAATTCTTCTACTAGCTGTAGCCATGCCTCAAATCTATCATGTATTTTGTAAATCCCAGTATCTTTTCATATTGATAGATTGCTTGGTCTAATAAAATGAACGTTTATTGAGCATCTACTCAATAACACTGTGATAGGGGCTATGTTTGTTCAAAACAAGATGACTGAGTTCTATAAATAAACAGTCCCTCTTCCAACGTGTTTTTATAAGTGGGCTCACACTGCTAACATCAAGGGCTAAAATCAAGTACCAGAGACTTCCAAACCTTCCAGTCAAGTGAGATCATGGGGGCAGCCCACAAATATCAGTTTACTTTAGAAACAAAGTTACCTTTGGAAACATTCCCCTCTGATCCTCAAAGAAATAATTTGCAGCCTTACACTGAAAACTAGAAACAAAGTAAACCTCCCTTTTAGCACTGGGGTAAATCAGGTCTGGGAAGTGATACTGTCTTTGTGGCTAAATAATCACTGATGCACAACATTATGGTTGTCTCTCATTACTATAGTTTGGGGAGTTACTTTTCTCAAACTTTCTCAATCAATAGAATATAAATCTATCAGCTATACCATCCAAACAACCCTCTGGGTGTGGATTATTCAGTATGCATACAAGGCTACTCATATTACGGACTGAAGTGTACAATCAAGCAGAATGATGTGCGCACAGCTGCTTTCTATTTAGCTGGCTTTGTAATGTGAGCTAATTTGTTGGAGGGACGGAGGGCATTACTAAGATTTATTTCAAGTTTAGGATGAGATAAAATTATTGTCTGAAGGTGAAACTGTCGTCTGCACTCAACTTCGGCAGACGTTACTTTTGTATTTTTTTAAATGTCGGGTGTAGGGAGGTGATATATTAGTACATGCAAAGATAATACGGCTCTACAACACCTCCTCCCTTCCTGAAACCAACATCTTCACACCCCGAGTTTTCTTTTATGATGATAAATGTGAACAAAAGCAAAGGTGAGGTGAACATGACTTAGATTTGAAAACCATCGATGGGAACATTAGAGGGCTACTGCATAACCAAATACAGCATTCACCTTGCTCTTAGATCTATATCTCAGCTAAAGGCTCTGACAGAAGGGAGGGCTGTTCAGCATATACCTAATGGGTGGAAGCTGCTCTCATTTATGCACGTTTTTCCCTTGGGCAAAGATGAAACCCAGATGAGGAGAAAAAAGACCTTGAGCAGAGGGACATGTCACCCTCTGGATTCAGAGTAAACTGGAGTTATGTACTGAAACTCCAAGTCCAGCAGAAACCCTTGGGAGAAGAGACTCAGTGGAAACCATTGTGCAGAAGGCCCTGCTACAACCACGAAAGGGGATGAAGTTAGGGACACTTCTCGGTAAGTTAAAAATATTCACTGTGTAATGATACAAACGTTACCATTAAACAACGTTAAAGCAACGTTGCTTGATAGTACGAAACCACCTGTGCCGTTCAAATATTAGGAAAGAAATCCAGATGCAGATGAGCCCAAGCTATAACCCAAAATTACTATTTTCAACCATTGGGTTTCTCTACCCACTTATGCAACACCAATTATAGCTCCCTGTAATAGGCTGTACATTTCTGAGAGTTCCATCAACTTTTTCACAGTCCGCCAACCTGCCCTGTTCTGGCAGGTCGTGGAGATGATGGTGGCACAGGGGTGTTAGAGGTGGGGAGAGACAGCCGTGTCCTTGATTGGGACAGAGCCATCACGGGGGGACAGAGAGGCGCTGGTTCCCACAGCTATGATGTCATCAGGAATGGGCCCAATCCCACGAAGTTGCATTTAATAGAACAGCCGACAGTAACCAAAAACACAGACGAGAACTGACACCCGTTTCCATGGGAAAGTATCCTGACTTTTAATAGCATGACGGGCCTTAAAGAACCTCAAATTCCACCAGCGATGGCCTGAGTACTCCCTACCCCAAGGGAAGGAGAAATCTTGGGCAGGTGTGTGAACTTGAAAGCTCTGGGAAGGGGTTCGGTCAAGACCGACCAGGGTGAAGTCAAGCTCCATCTCATGGACCATGAGCCACATTTCTAAGCAGTGGCCACAGAGCCTAAATTCCGTGCAGTGTGTCATTGCCCTAAAAATCTGTCTTTCTGGATCTTTCCTCCGCCCTAACAGCTGTGCTCTCTTCAGGGGATCTTACTTCCCGTTAGAATAGGGTCTTAGGTACTGGATCGCTGCACCTCCACTGCCTTTTCCTTCCACGTTGACGGTATGTTAACCAATGTCCCTCTAGCCCCATGGGGCTCTGCTCTGGTGTCATCGGCAGTGTGACCTTGGACAAGTCATTTGACTTCTCTGGGGCACTCTGTACAAGGAGTATGCTACCGACCGTGCAGGTTTGCTGTGCTCCAATGGCTACGCTTCCCCAGAACCTTGTCCACATCGCACGGATTTACCACCTCCATCAGAACCGTCAAGTTCGCCTTCAGCCTGTCATTCAACAGTATTTCTTGAGTGTCTGGTGTGTGCTAGACACTTTGCAGGGTAATCCAAGCAGAGAGACATGACTGTCCTTGAGGGGCTCACATTCTACTAAGGGGAGGCAGACACCGAAGAAACTAAATGGGTAACGGATGGAGCATATCAAGAAAGAAATGTAGAGCGAAGTAAAGAGACTGACAAGAGCAGGGGGAGTGTGCAGTAATCAAGGCGGGCTTCATGGAGGAGAATTTGAGCAAAGACTTAAAGGGAGTGAGTGAATTCGAGCAATGGATTCTGGGAGAAGAAAAGCCCAGGCAGAAGGAACAGGCCTCCCGGTGGACAGCACGCTCGGCGATGAGGCCGGTCCGGCTGGTGCTCACAGACTGAGCAGCAGAGTGAGCTGAGAGGTCAGAGAGGGCAATGCGTCCGCATCACAGAGGACCGCGTGGGCCACGGGGAGCACTGCGGCTTTAACTCTGGTCTGAGTGCTCACTTTCCAGATAACGTGTGCAAAACAGACCAACAGTATTTCCTGGTGAATTCGCCATAGCATGAGAGAGAAACAGACGCGTCAAAGACACGGAGGCCTCCAGAACTTCGCAACACATTCCTCTCATTACAGCTCAGGGCTTCTACGCGCCCTTGGGTTGAGGTCTCAACGCTCCCAGCTAACACACTGATTCACGAAAAAGCGCCATGTGAGTAAGTTGTGGTTGTAAGTTCTTGTTTTTAGACTAACCCCCATTTAAGCAGCGGATGATTCACTTACTGGGCAGAGGTTCACTGGAGGATTAGGGCCCACTAAGTCCCTTCCCAGGAGGTCTTTGTGCTGCAAGCCCCAATTCTCTCCCAAGCTCAGTCCCACGCCCCACCGTGCCAGTGCACTTTTGTTTGGACTCAGAGTTACTGTGGCGCTGAAGTCTCTGAAGTATATAATTAGGGATTAAACCTAGGTTCTTAAAAGGAGCTCCAAAGGTAAGACCTAAGTGTTACCACTGGTAGGAACAGTTAATCCTCAATCACCTCGGCCGCTTTTAATGGCCTATCTAATTAAAGACTTTAAACCTGCCTTTTAAAACAGTCACTCCCTAATCCCTTTCCCACCCCCAGGACAAGAAGTTTAAGTCTGAAGCTCCAGAAGCTTTTAAAGTATTCCAATGAAGAAAACAAAATGCTTTTACGCCTCAACTGTGAGGCCAAGTTATTGTTTGCTGGATCGGGCCCAGAAGCCTGACCATGGATGGACTCGGTCTCAAAAGACTTAAGAAGATTCACGAAAGAAGGGGCTCAGGAAACATAATTGTGCGTTCACCACCTAACACGGAGCGTTTGTTTTCCAGGCTTTATATCTGGACATCCAAAGGAAACAGACAATCTGGCATTTGGTTAGCGCCTCGCTCAGAACGCGCAGAGGCTAAGGAGGATTTGGCCACTGAGCTCGTCTTCTCGTTGTACAGATGTTGAAGGGGGAAATCATTAAACCGTGTTCTCCACTGTTCTGTGATGACTGGCTTTAGAATTTTCTGTATCACAGTCAGCCTAAAAAGATAACTGTAGGGAGATATTGAAATCGTTTCCAAATTGATTTAGGGAAGGTAGAGATTGACAGAGACATGCCTTTTTACCTTTGCAAAAGAATCGAGACAAGACATTTTGTCCGCTTCACTCTCTGACTACTCTTTCCCTACAGAACTTGTTTATTGTTTGTCAGAAAATTCCCCCTGACCTTTATTTTGGTCAGCATAAATCCTGTGGAACATCTTCCTTGTTTCTATAAAAACAATCTCTTAGCACAAGAAAAGTTACCAAGTAGAGACTTGTTATGTACTACTATAGCATTAGTGTAAATAGAAAGGTTTTTTTCTCTAATTGACATGATTGAGCTTAGTATCTAAATTTTTTACCCTCAAATAATGTGACAAAAAGTAGAAAATGAAAACATAGTCATTTGGCTTAGACTCTATACATTTAAGAAGGCTTGGCTTTTTCTTGCACTATATATTAGTATGTTGTCCCTTAGTGTTTATTATCTAGTCACTGCGAGTACTAGAGAATCATTATCACATAACTTTACAAAGAGGCTCTACTGGTGTATACAATTCATCAGCACCAAATTTGGGGAGGGGGATCCAAAATTAACCCACCTAATTCCTTAAAATCCTAATATACTACTATGAGTTTCCAGTATATTAGTCATCTGCTAGATTAAGTATTGTAGCTATGACTCCATGGGAACAAACCATTTTAAATAGACTTGCTTGGGTTGAAAAGAAATAAACTGATCAATTCTTACACAAATATTAACTCTTTCAGACTTTTGGAGCCCTTAAGAAACCATAGACCTAAAAAACAAACAAACAATAACAAAATACACTTACTCCAAAAAATGTTCCCTGATGTCTGTTGAATATGTCTCCCCCTCGTCCCCTCGACACGTGAATATAATTTATTCTGTTACTTTTTCACTGTATATTGTCTTATGTTATCTTTCCATTTATCTTTGTGGTCACTGAATAATTGAGTAAATGATTCACCGCTTAAACTGTATTATAAGATTTTGTATGTTATTGTTCACTTAGCATGTAACCATACTCCAATTTTTTTGTGCTGTAGACTGTTATGGCCTGAATGGGTCCCCCCAGTATTCATATGTTGAAGTCTTAACTCCTAAGGCCTCACAATGTGACTGCCTTTAGAGACAGGATCTTTAGAGAGGTAATTAAGTTAAAATGAGGACAAGAGGGAGGACCCTAATCCAAGATAACTGGTTTCCTTCCAAGAAGAGATCAGGATACAGAAATCTACAGAAGGACGGCCATGTGGAGACACAGGAAGAAGAAGGTAGTCCAGGAGGCAAAGCAAGAGGCCTACGAAGACACCAGCCCTGCTGATAACTTCCTCGTGAACTGCTAGCCTCCAGAACGGTGAGGAAATACATTTGTTGTTTAAGCTACCAGTCTGTGGGTAGCCCTAGCAACTAAATCCAAACAGCTCACCATCTTTTTCATGGTTTGTATATAGAGCAGAAGTATTATAACTGCAGGCTTGGCAGCATAGCTCTTTGTGAAGTATTTGCAAACCAAGAAGTTTTTTATTCAGTTTTATTTCAGTGTCTTTCAAAGTGCTTCCACCCACATTGACCTGTTTCAGAGTCGAGGCTTAAAGGCACCCACTATTCCTTTAAATTGGTTGTAAACTCTAGTTGTACAACTTCCTTCAACATTTTGGCTGTCCTCCAGATGTTACGGATACAGTGGTGAACAGGACAAAGTCCCTCTTCTGCCATTCTAGTGGTGGTGACAGTCAAGGCACAGAAGTGGTTCATTTCCTATCCTTACAAGAGTAGATTTTCTACATTAACAGCTTCAAGATAATAGTCAACTATTTCACAGTAATTGAATTCTGGGGTTACTTAACGTATTCTTAAAGTTGAGAGCTTTGTACAGATCCAGATTTTTGAACTACTACATTTTAATGACACTTAACAGTACACAGCATATTGTGTTACAGCAGTTCAACAAATGCTTGATAAGTTGTCAAAATTTCTTTTTAAATTTGCTGTGGTAGAAAGTGTCAGGTAGTGGACACACACAACATTCCACAATGTTAGCCATAACTATTGGTACCATTTTCCTTTACCACACTGAGTTGCTACTACATTTGGGCATTAATTAACCATCTACATTAATTTCTACCTCCGTTTCATATTCACGTTATATTTACACAGAATTGATGTTGGAAATTTTGTTTTAAAAATTATTTCAGACTCTGTTGTTAACCTGCCTTCCCTACAGTATAAACAGCACTACCTAAATATAATTTGATGAAATAGTGTTGAAATGGTAATCTCCCGATGATATGGCCAATGTTTAGGAAATTGACTGAATTGTTGTGAAAATATGATAAATCTTCTAGGTTTATAAAGAATCTTTATTGTTCTTAAGGGAAAAAAATGACCAACTCAAGTAACTGAAATTTTTTTTTTTTTTTTGAGTAGCTCCCCAGCTGGGAGTCGAACCCAGGCCGCAGCATTGAGATCGCAGAAGCCTAGCCACCATCAGGGAACTCCCTGACATTGTTTTTATATCTGTTAGTTTCAACATCTTTTGGGTTTGAGAGTTGTTTGGTTTTTTTTTGCCATTGTAGAATCCTTATAGTTTTCCTTTGTTTCTAAATTCTTTTTTTGTTTGTTTGTTTGTTTGTTTTGGAGTGGAGTGGGGAAGAAGTTCCACCTTTGTTAAATTAATTTCTATCTGATGAGCAGACATAGCAAAAAGTTCCATTGCTTTGTTTCATGCATTAACTTTTACCATACTGGCTCTGATACAAATTTGAATATGATGCAGTTTGTACATTTCTAAAGAGAGATAATGAAGAGTAAATGTTCATTGCTTTCCAACTGTGTTTTCATGCTGAATTTTTGGAAGATGATACAGATACACACTGAAAATTCAACAGATGACCTTAAAGTGCACTAACATTTCAATTGACATTTTCCTACATGATTTATACTTAGGCCCAGTGGTCAGACAGTGAATCGGTCAAGCTGACTTATCCTGATTCATGAAAAGGTGAAAAGATGTGTTCTCTGTTACTCAACGCCTTCCCTGGGGTGATTTTAAAAACAATTTTCAAAGAGTTATTCTAACGTTTTAGGGTGACTCTAAATTGCATCTCCCTGAAAACAAAAAAATCAGAACTACAAAATGAAAAATAATATTTGCTTATTCTTTTTGTAGAACAAGATTCCTTCAAGACTGGGTGGTATTTTTAAAATTCATTACCTCATTCTCTCCAACAAATATGTACTTTTTATTTTTTATTTATTGTGAGAATGGGTCCAATGACACTTTTCCTTCATATTTTGAATATGGGCTGGGGAATTCTGTACATATTTGAGAATCAAAAGATATTTAGAAGTCCAAGAAGATTTAAAAAAATAAAAAAATAAAAAATGGGTCCAGAAAAATGTGACATTAGAAAACAAAGCAACAGTCTAACCTAGGAGGAAGGTCCAAGATGGTGGATTCGGTGAAGGTAATATAGTAGTATTACTATACTGCCCAGGATCACACCAAAATTACAAATAAATTATAGGACAATCACCTCGAGAATCATCTAAATGCAAACGGACAGAAACCTTGTAATTAAGGATATAAAGCAGCAGCCATGCCAAGACTGATAGGAGGGGGAGACGCAAAATGGGCTAACCCCAAACCCAAAGGGAGTGGCTGAACAACGGAAGAGAGTGGGGGGGGGCGGTCACAGCCCCACACCAGGCTCACCGGGGGTCCCGTGCAGGGAAGAGGACTCCCCACATGTCCGTAAAAATCAGTGAGGACTGTCAGCCCCTTGCGGTGAGACGGAAGGCGGCTGGGAACCCAGACACAGACTCGCTCACTCACAAACACTCACCTGGTCCCCGGTGGATGGGCGGCAGCTCTGGCGGCACCAGAAACATATGGGGAGAGACTCAGGTGTGAGGTGTCGGGGTGAGGACCGGAGGGACTACTGTCCCTGTGTGGACCGTGCCGTACTTGTAGCCCACAGGAAGGCGCCATCTTTTCTACTTTGGACCCACCCCCAAAGGGCTAATCTGAAACCCCATTGGGCAGGTAAAATCCGCACATGCGCAACATCTTGGTGATGCCCTGGGGCCCCGCCCCGCCCCGCCCCGCCCAGCTAGTACTGTACGGTCCAGGGCATTCTCAGCTCCTGGGTGTGTGGACCGTGCCCCACAAGCTAAGGAAGCCTTTTACAGAAAAGGATACCCTCCAGACACGAACTTCGGTGGTAGACACTCAGCCACAGCCTGTGCCACAGCCTCTTTTGGGCGGCTCATGGGGACTGGGACCTGCGGACCTGAGGAGAGCGGTGGGTGGTGGCGGCATTCTCAGGATATTTTGGCAAAGTGGCCTCGGCCCCCGCACTAATGCAAAAACTGGAACTGCCTTAACTTGGTAAAAACCACTGCCCACACCGTCGCTCCCTGGAACCCCACCCGCTCCTGGGCACCGCCCTGCGCCACAGGCCGAGGAAGACTTTTACAGCAGTGGGTGGCCCATGGCAGCCCGGGGAGCTTTTACAGGTGGGCAGTGCACCAGAACCTATGTCCAGCCTCTCTTGCGGGGCTCTCGGGGGTCTGTGGGCCCGAGGCAAGCGGCGGCTGGCTGCAGTATCCTCAGGGCATTTTGTGAAGTGGTCAAAGGCGAGGCACCAGCACATGCACTGCATATGCATTAATCTTGTAAAAACCACCAGCCACACCTCCTGACCCCCCACCCCCGCCCCCAAACCATCTAGGACTGCATGGCCAGAGGCACTCTCAATACTGGGTCAATGGCTGAGTCTTCTGGGCAGCTAGCAGGTGGCAACAAATGTGGGGTTGTGGGCCTTTTGCTAAGATGCCTCAAGCACAATTCTTGGGGCAGCCAGCCTCCATTCACAGCAAGGCCACCCCCACATGCCTCCACATACACCACAGGCAGCAGCCAACCACATACAGCTTTGCAGCTCCTACCAAGTAGCCTTGGGCCAGTCACAGGCAAGGTTGAAATTGGTCTGCTGGAGAGCCCCTCCCAAGAGACACCAGAAACAACACACCCAGAGGCCAGCTTCAGACTACACAAGCACTACCTGGTTAGCCCCGCAAGCGGCACACCTGAAAGGTGGTCTCAACAAGCAAAAGAAAAAAACAAAACAAAAAAACCTAGGGTGAATTCTCCCTCTGAGGAGTCAGCCCCTACACAGCAGCTCATACACTATGGGCGTAGCTGATCCTCACAGTCAGTCAGCTGGGCGTCAGTCCCACCCACTGATGCACCAAAGCAATGAAGTCTCAACTACAACAGAACACGGCACACTCAAAGGACCCTCCTGGAACATCCACACTGAAGATCAGAGAGACTGCACCATTGAACGACATAGAACACATGGCACATAGGGCCACCCAGCAAAGACTGAGAGATATACAAGATCTACACATAGAAGCAAACAGACAGGCAGGCATAATGAGGAAACATGTCCCAAATTAAAGGAGAAACTACAGAAAGAGAACTAAATGAAATGAAGGCAATAAACCTACCAGAGACAGAGTTTAAAATACAGGTTATAAGAATGCTTAAGGAACATAGTGAGAACTTCAACAAAGAGACAGTAAACAGAAAAAAAAAGGACACAGAAATCATAAAAAAAAAACAGTCAAATAAAGAATATAACTGAAATAAGAATACTCTTAGAATGAATCAACCGCAGATTAGATGAAGCAGAGGACTGAATTAGCACTTTAGAAGACAAGGTACAGAAAACACCCAATTGGAAATACAAAGAAAAAGAAACCAAATAAATGAAGATAGTGGAAGGAACCTCTGGGACAACATCAAGCATAACAACACTCACATCTTAGCAGTACCAAGAGAAGAGAGGGAGCAAGGGGTTGAGAACCTATTTGAAGGAATAAAGACTGAAAGCTTCCCTACCCTGATGAAGGAAATAGACCTAGAAGCCCAGGAAGTGCAGAAAGTCCCAAACAAGAGGAGCTCAAATAGCCCTACAGCAAGACACATTATAATTAGAATGGCAAAGTTTAAAGACAAAGAATCCCAAAAGTAACAAGAGAAAGACAAGTATTTACCTACAAGGGAGCTCCCACAGCTGATTCCCCAACAGAAACTTTATAGGCCAGAAGAGACTGGTGATTTAAAAAAAAAAAAAAAAAAAAAAGGATCTATAATTGAGACATCGAGACTACTCGACCCAGCAAAGCTATCATTTAAAATTGAAGGAGAGATCAAGAGCGTCCCAGACAAGAAAGGCTAAAGAAATTCACTACCACCAAGCCAGTAGAATTCCAAGAAATACTAAAAGGACTTCTTTACACAGAAGAAAAAAGAAAATAACAAACAAATGACCAAAAATCTGAATAATAACATGGCAATAACTGTGTACCTGTCAATAATCATGTTAAATATAAATGGATAAATGTTCCAATCAGAAAACATAGGGTAGCTGAATGGATAAGAAAACAAGACCCATGCATATGCTGTCTACAAGAGAGCCACTTCAGATGGAAAGATGCACACTGACTGAAAGGAAAAAGATGGAAAAAGGTATTTCACGCAAATGGAAATGAGAAAAGTGCTGGGATAGCAATATGTATATTGGACAAAATAGACTTTAAAATGAAGACTGTAATAAAAGACAAAGAAGGACATTACATAAAGATCCAGGGATCAATCCAAAAAGCGAATATAACCCTAGTATTTATGCAGAGAACACAGAAGCACCTAAATATATAAAACAAATATTGACTGACATAAAGGCAGAGACCAGCAGTAACACAGTCATAGTAGGGGACTTTAACACTCCACTGACAACAATGGATAGAACTTTCACACAGATAATCAACACAAAAACAGTGGCCTTAAATGACCCAATAGCCAGATGAATTTATTTGATCCTTTAGAGCATTTCACCTCAAAGCAACACAATATATATTCCTTCCAACTGCACATGGAACATTTTCCAAGACAGAACACACATTAGGCCATAAAACAGGTCTCAAGAAATTTAAGAAGATTGAAATCACATCAAGTGTCTTCTCTGAGCACAGTGGTATAAAACTAGAAATCTATTACAAGAAAAAAACTGAAAAACACACAAACACATGGAGGCTAAATAATATGCTACTAAATAGTGAATGGATAAACAATGAGATCAAGGAAGAAATCAAGAGATACCCGAGACAAACAAAAATGAAAACACAGTGATTCAAGATGTATGGGACACAGAGAAAGCAGTCCTAGGAGGGAAATTCATAGCAATGCAGGCCTACCTCAAGAAACGAGAAAAATCTCCAACAGTCTAACTTTCTAACTAAGGTACAGGAAAAAGTAAAAGGACAAAGCCCAGAGTACAAGGAAGAAATAATAAATATCAGTGCAGAAATAAATTGTTTAGAGGCTAAAAAAGTATATAAAAGATCAATGAAACCAAGAGTTGGTTTTTTTAAAAAGATAAACAAAATTGACAAACTTTTAACCAGACTCATCATGAAAAAAAAAAAAAGACAGGACCAAAATAAAATCCAAAATGAAAAAGAACAAGTGACAACAGACACCACAGAAATACAAAAAACATTAAGAAAATACTGCGACCAATTATATGCCAACAAATTGGACAATTTAAAAGAAACAGATACATTCCTAGAAGCCTACAGTTTTCCAAGGCTGAATCAAGCAGAAACAGAAAATCTGAACACACCAATTACCTCCAACAAAATCGAATGAGTAATCTGCAAGCTCTCAACAAGCAAAGTCCTGGACCAGATGGCTTCACAGGTGAATTTTAGCAGACAGTCAAAGAAGAATTAACACCAATACTTCTCACACTATTATAAGAAATCCAAGAAAAGGAAGGCTCCCAAGCTCTTTGTACAAGGCCGCCGTTACCCTGATTCCAAACTCAGACGAAGACATTGCAAAAAAAAGAAAACTAAAGGCCAGTATCCCTAATGAACACACGAGGTCCAGCAGTTAATTTCCCGAACTCATCCTAGAAGAAGTGCTGCACACCTCATTGCTGAGTGTCACTACGGTCACCTTCAAAGCACTCCCCTTGGGAAGCTGTGCACCAAAGCCAGTGCCTAGTCCACCCAATTAAGTTTGTGAACTTGCCACCATGTGCTTATGTAGGCAGCACTGTACAAACAGTTTGGTAAGGTGTCATAAATTTGCCAACTTAACGGCACAGTGGCAAGTTCGTGAACTTAATTGTCAGATTTTGGGTACCACAACAGCTCTGATGGCCATTCCAGAAAAGAGTTCCAAAATTGCTCTGAAGGGTGGACTAGATGCTGGTGTCAGTGCACAGTTTCCCAAGGGGAGGACTTCGAAGGCGACCATAGTGATACTCAGCAATGAGGTGTGCAGCCCTTTTCTAGGATGAGTTCACAAAATTAATTGACCTCATAGAAGCAAAAGTCTTCAACAAAATATTAGCAAACCAAATTCAGGAATACATTATAAGATCATACACCACGATCAAGTGGAATTCGTTCCAGGTTGCTTCAATGTCTGCAAATTAATCAATGTGTACAGCACATAAACAAAACAAAAACTAAGAATCATATGACCCTATCAATAGATTATATATACATGCCTAACCACTGTGTTGTACACCTAAAACTAATATAAAACAATATTGAAAGTCAACCATAATTTAAAAATATGTACAGGGTCCAGCAGAAGCAATGCCCTTTTAAAAGTTGTTAAAAATACTGTGTGTTCCAGAATCACATGCTTATGGTTTTGTACTAAAAGATTCGGTGTAGATTACCAGCTCATAAAAGAGGACATGCCTTCTGCCGGAGCCTGTACATAGTTGCACAGGGAATACAGTCAATGGTGTCGTGACAGCTCTGTACAGTGTCACATGGGTAGTAGACTTACGACAGTTATCACTTTGTGAGGTGTGTAAACCTCTAATCATTGTGTTGTTTTGTAGACCTCAAACTAATAATCAGAAAAAAAAGTAAACAAAGCCATTTATTCCCAGGAAGAGGCAGAGAGCACTAGGAGGATGAAAACCTAAATAGACTGAAGTGTAAAGAACACTTTTTATTTTTGACTTTTACAAAAAAAAAGAAAAAAAAAATTGAATCCAGACAGCCATTTTAAATAACAAGGTCCTTTACTTAGTTGAGGGGAGCCATTGGTTTTCTCTGCATAAACACGAATTTGCAGCAGCTCTTGCGAAGTACCGAAGCTCTAAGCAGAGAAAATACAAGCTACCCTTGGCAATAAGAACGCCCAGACTTCGGAGTTCCACAGCTCTTGCAGTAATAGGATATGCATTCGCTGTCTTGAGGAGCCTATCGGTTCTGTCATACAGGTGAATGAGTCCAGTCCGTGTAAAGTCCCTCCACACTGATGGGAAGAAGACTGTACCTGCAATGACTGTGAAAGACCAAGGGAAAACAAAGAGAACTGAGTGTTCCATTCACCTCTGAAAGCAACGTCAGGAAGGCAAGGAAAAGTCAAAGGTGAAAAAGAAAGGAAAACAATGTTCTCATTCTATGAACAACACACCTAACAGACTGCTAAAAGCATTAACAGAAGGAAATCAATCCTTGCTCCCCATCAACTGTAGGAGCGCAGGGCTGAAAAACAAAGCAATATCTAGCACTTGTTCATTGCCAAAGACAAACAGCAACAGTCTACCCCGTCTTCGAAATGCAGTAGGGGTGAGTAAGCAGGCTTTATCATATCAAGGGCTTTCAAGAGACACCTATGCGGATGATGATGTCTACGGAGTATCAGCTTTTTGAAGTGTCACTGAGGCTGTCCATTTAACTGGGCAGCCTGTTCGGGTTTGAAACACCTCGCAGATTTAGTCCATTTCTCGGGTTTTTTAGGGGTCCTCAGTTTTCATTGATACGTCCATTTCTTTAGGAAAAAACATTAATTGTGTTTCAAATGATAGTGAACCTTTTTGTAATTACTCACGCTATCGGCAGGTAAGGCTTGTAACTTTGTGTCCTGGTGACAAAAGTTGGCCTTGTGCTGACAGAGGACACAGACAACAGTGCTTTATGAAGGAAAGAAGCCAATGGCCTATTCGCTCTGCAGCAGGCTCCTAATTTCCAAGTGTCCAGCATATTTCTGGTTGTTGATGCAGGTCCTTACTCCACAGTTGCTTTGAGCCACGGGCAACTCGTGTTAAAGAAGGGATGGGAGTGACAGACAGCAATTGAATCGCCCAATGGTGAGACGTTGTGGAAGTTACTGTAGAAAACTTGGGAGAGATGTCAACCACTGACCGTGACATTGATACCTATCTGATTACCATTTCTTAGACAGGACGATTCTAGGTATATTACATACATGTCAAATCCTACTTTTGATTGGACATGAGAAAAATACTACTATTAAAAAGATGACACGTTCCTGAAAATCCTCCTTATTTTAGGACTTCAGTTACCTACCTATACAAGCCATTAATGTGTTATACTGTTATTCCATTATTCCATGTTCCGGTACCAAACAAATGAAATATGAAGTATTTCTTCTCAGTTTAGGAACATGAAAGGCCAACATGGAAAACGTTAGTTTTAATAATAATTGAAGTAAGCTTCAGCCTTGGGAATCATGAAAGCCCAGAGTTTTTCATTTAATGGCAAACACAGAAAACATCAGAAGCAGCCAAAGAATGAAAAAGAAGCCCAAAGAAACAATTAAGAACGGAATAACAACCACGTAAGTCGGCAAACTCAAGGTTAATTTTTATACTAGAGCTGTATGCTCTATATGTCACAAGAAGTCTGAATTGCAAAGGCGTAACCTCCAACTATCAATCATTTAGGCCTTGGTAATGCATCTTTGATTCATCCATAAAACATGCTCCTCTTTTTCTCTTTTTATAGCCTATTATGGACTCTGGAGACAGACGGCCTGGTTGGAATCCCATGTCCAGTACTTTTTGGTTATGTGATCCTGGACAAGTCACCTACCTCATCTCTGTGCCCCGATTTCTCAAGTATGGGGATACGAAGTTTGTTCTGAGTATCCGTTTATGAATTAACATAGATAAAACACTTAGAATAGTGCCTGACCTATAACAAGTCCATATATACTAGGGCTGTCTGGAAAGTCTCCAGCCGTGATATTAATTTTTAAGGAGGCATACATAACACAGGGTCTCTAATGCAGGGCAATTATGAAAAAGCGTGATGAGCGTCACATAATAATGGCACCCAAGCCAAGCTAGCGAATCAGTGAATGCCACGTAAGTGCAAGTACTCATCCAGGGAACTGTAAGCAGTTCAGTGTGGCTGGATTACAAGGCATCAGGGGAAGTGTTGCAAGATGAGACTTAAAACATAAGCAGGGACTTGGCATGCCATACCAAAGGAAGTAGATTTCATCCTAAGAGCGACAGGGAGATAGCAAAGGATTTTAAATTTTTAAAAATGTCATGATTTAATTTTTAAGGTAAAACTGTCAGGACAATGGAGGATGGATTGATGGTAGCTTGGAGATGAGGCCATTTCCATAACATGAGGATAAAACGAGGAGGTTCTAAATTAGGCAATGGTCACAGGGACAGAAAGGGGAAGATGGACTTATGAGATGTTCAGGAGATAGAATCTATACATGGGTGGGCAGTGTGAGGGCAAGGAGTTAATAAAGGATGACCTTGAGCATTCTATCTCAGAGAAGTGAAATCAGAAACACAAGAAGGAGAGTCCGTCCTGCAGAGAGAAGTGTGCATTCTGTTTAGGCCATGTAGATTTGTTACCCGTTAGACATCCACAATGTAGACGGTGTTGTCTATGAGCTTGAACGTCAGGAAAACAATCTGAGTTGAAGCTACAGACTGGTAAGATGGCAGCGTGTGGGGATGGCTGAAGACAGGGAATGGTGTGGGGTTAGCCAGGAAGAGGCAGGATGATGACCTGGGGAAGCAGCAGCACTTAAATGGGAGATGTTCTAAAGGGTAGAAGCAGCAAATGATTCACTGATGTCCGGTGAGATGAATTCACTTCACAAGCACTTACTGAGTACGGATGCTCTAGCCGATCCTCATGTAAGGATGGAGAGCACAGAAAGAATCCATCTGATTCAGTGGCAGCAACGACATAGGTGACCCACACTACAGCAGATGCTGAACTTGATGAGGGCAGCATCCCGATGCTTCCACATGAGACAATGGTACTGACACCGTGGACACAATATGACATCGTAGAACAGTTCCAAGTGGGGCTCAGAGGGGGATCTTGGTTTTAAATACCCTCAAAAAGGTCTGGAGACATAGCCTTGGGCCTACTCAAGGCGGACGCAACAGAACTGAGATGTGTGAGATTCCATTAGAAGTCACCGAAACACACCATCAAAGAAACTGGACATGCTATGCTATTCACGTATCTACTCTTCCACTTACCGAAAAATGTACACACATTTTAGGACAGGAAAAAACTGTATTAAAATTGTAATACTCAATATGTACTGATAATAAAAGGTGAATACAATTCACATTTGACTTCTCCAATGACAAGAGGAGCTGAAAGTGGTCACCATCAGCACCAGATACTTCTGATGATGGCGAACTACTGCTTGAGCTACGCTGACCAAAGTGTCCCCTTGTATTGCTGCATGTGCCACTTCAATGTCTTCCCAAAGCACCGCCAGTGTAGCTGGTTTTCTACGGTACACCACGTCCTTTATGGTCCCCATGGGTAGGAGTCAAGGGGTGTTAAATCAGGAGAACATAGGGGAAACTCAAACAATGTTCTCGAATTTCAAATACCACTTCAACATGGTCTTGTGCTCCTCAAATGACAACTGTGCTTCCACCATTTTCTGTGACTGTCCTGCCTGTTGCATGGTGATGCTAGCATTCATTTAATGAGTGCTATCTTTTGAGTAAACGTCATACTACATATTGCTACCATAATTCAATGCAACTTCGAAAGGTGATACATAGATAACACCTCTTAAAATGCGTGTACCTTTTTTGGCACTCCCAGTATAAATGCAATAGTAATCATTAACAAAAATAATGGGATAGTTTTAAGGCTTTCTTTTTTGTTGTTTGCTTCTCCAAACATCAAAGATTACTATAATATACAAACTCTTCAGGAGTTTGAAAAAGAGTTCAAACTCTCCAATTCAGTTTTTAGAACTACTGTAACCAAGGACTATGCAAGAAATGAGTATTACAAGCATTCTCAAACTCCAAAATAAAACTGCAGTCAACAGAATTAAGCAACCAATATTAAATATAAGTAAAATAAAAACCATGACCAATTGCATTTTAACCCTAGTGTATCTGGAGTCTCATTATTTTTATTAACAGTCCTGCTACAAGGCTTATTCTTTTTTTTTTTATCGTTAGACTTATTGGAGTTGACATTGGTTAACAAGAACTACATAGGTTCCGGGTGTACAGTTCTACAGCGCATTGTCTATGTGTTGCATGATGTGTTCACCAACCCAGAGTCAGCTCTCCTTCCATCACCATGTACTTGACTCCCCTCCCTCCTTTCCCAGTGCTATTCATTCAAATGGAAAATACAGTGGTCATGATTTTGTTCTGCCCAGGTTCAAATAAGTGATGAAGTAGGAACTGCATAGAAATATTCAATTCAACTAACTAGCATAATGGGAAAGACCTTTCTAGAAGATGTCCATATTCCTTATGTTCACAGTCTATAAGTTAACCAATAGGCTGTGGACGTTTATCTTAGTAGGAGGAAAGGCAATGCATTTTAGAATCAGTGAACTGTCTTTGCCCCTAACAAAAGACCTTTCTCCATCTAGGCATCAAACGATTTTTTTGTATTTACAAACACCCAATTTTTTAAAACTCTCGGAAGTGTTAAGAAATGTCTGATGCACGTGACTATGAACTCCTATTGCATAACAACATATGTAGTTTTAATACAGAAAAGACCACAATGATCTTGGAACTTTATACTCAAATGTAAACTACAGCAGCTATCTATCCATGCTGGAGACAGACTTCTGTTTAAGGCCGCCATTTAAACCTCACTTCTCTATGCTAAGGATCGTATTTGGTTTCCATTTTGAAGGAAAAATCGTTTTTTTCCCCTTTGTAAAATAAATTCCTACTCTTTCTTTCCTCACCGCTTCCAAACTATTTGGAATGATGCTTCACATTTTCAAAAATGATGCCCACGTGTCACAACTCTAGAGGTTCTGGATGTGATCAACACACTGCAGGTCTTCCTATCACATTGTCATGTCCTGGTGAACTTGAAAGAGACCATCTTGCAGTTCTCATTTGTCTTTTGAGGAATTTTAGATGTGTTATGGAAGGGAGGGCAAAACCTTGTTCCTATCTCATCGGTGAGTCGACATGGATTGAGTGAGCGCCCACTTTGTATTAATACCAGATACGATGCTAGGTGTGCAAGACACAGCACAACATCATGTCAGATACTACCCGTGCTCTCATGGACTTAGTGGACTGCAAACAGCCCGTTTCCAAACTCCCCAGACCTGCCTAGTCATTGAAAGCAGCCAAACATGTATTTTCTTTTCTTTTCTTTTCTTTCTTTTTTTCTTTTTTGCCTCCCTGGGACGTGTTTCTAGCCCGACGCAAAAGTCAGAAGAACAAAAACTGGCACTAAATTATGATAATATATGTAGCTCTCTTGCTAACAATAAAAGGTGATACCTAAAGAAAGGACGAGGCGTTGCCATGCCTTTGATAGAGCAGGTCAGAATTAATTCCTGAATTAATTTATAGGAGGTTTTTATCTCGGTTTTGTTTGGTTTTCGCAGAAATGCTAGATATGGGCAAGGCTTTGTGACCTTTCTCCTCTGTCTATATAACATTTCAGAAGGCGCAATTTACACGTGATCCTCTATAGTGAGCAGATAAACCGTATTTGACACGTTCTGTCTGCTATGGTACTTCATAGCCATAAATCTAAGAGTAACTGTTTGGAGAGGCAGAAGAATGTCTAGGTCCCATTTTGAGATTGCTTTCTTCAAAATCAGGGTTTTGTTTAGCATTCAATGATTTGAATTTAGTTCATACTACCTTTGAAGACAGATAATCACATTGACAAGCGGTCCTATTTCAGAACAAAAAGGAAAAGAAAGAAATTCTAAAAATGTAGTCCTGAATCTGAGTTTGATGTGCTTTTATGCATTAGGAAAAAAAAAATATGCCCGGACATGAACTTTACTTTTCTCCTGTCTTCTTACTCCTGTGTATTACAGACATTTGTCATAGTAATTTTTATGTTCCAACATAATTTTTAAGAAGTCTGTGCTTTGTGATTAAAAAGAAAAGCAGGTAATAGTTTTTGAAATAGTATCTGGAGCACCTTGTAATTATTTTCTTGAATTCATTAGAAGCTTGCAGAATTCAAAAGAAGAAAACAGTTTACAGTTCATGTCACAAAAAATAAAAAATGTGTTTTCAATAAAATGGATCTTAGGGGCAGTTTTAACATCTTATATGCCTTAATTCTATAGTCTCACCATCAAAACAAGAACTCAATGAAAATTCTAGCAGCTTGTTAGATTATTAATTATACATCTTTTACATAGTAATTAAGCCAAACACAGGGAAGCAGGTGTCCTATTCCTCCCAAAATACCCAAAAGGTTCTGTTTTAAAAGATTAGGTCTAGTGATGATCTCTCTTCACAAGAATAGAGATTGCTATTTAATTGCTAGCAAATTGCCAACCTCTGACTCTCTTCATTTTTTTTATCCTGAAAAACTATGGGCATAATTTATTTTCTATGTTTAGTGGGAGTTCTAATATTAAGCACGAAGTGTTTTGAAGCAGGAATACAATTGTGGCCCAAGAAGTCAATATCCTCTGACATCAGTGTGCTACCTTTTATCTCTTCCATCTCTTTTCCTGGTTTGCTCCCTCCGTCCTCCTGTGAAAGTTTCTCTTTCCTTCAACCATCCCCCTCTCTCAACCACCCCACGATTCTTTCACATTCCTGTTTTCCTATGTGTGCGAAATTTCCTTCTCCTCCAGTGCTTTCTACAAAGGGCTCCTCTTTACCCGATAAGATCTTCCTTTTGCTTTTTTATAAATTGTTAAATGTATTGGGCAAAATAAGAGCTTAGTTAAATGAAATCATCTTCGAGGCAATGCGGGTTTCCTTTGTTCTCCTTGGCTTTGTTTCACTGCCTTTGCAATACAGTGATCCAGGTCCAGAACATTTAAATCAGGAAAGTGAACCAAAATCATTGCCCCTGTCAACATTATCCAGCAAAGAAGGGCCAAGACTTAGGGAATCACTAGTCTGGGGTCTGTGTGTCTTGTTAACAACATCATGTTCATAGTTCCATGCAAAAGAAGGCAGCCAAGTGCAATCTCCGCTATAACCCCTTCCCCATAGCCCCAGTGCTGTGTGGACAGTAGTGGCATTCTAGACGTTATTTGGGGGTCCCCACAGGGGACATTGCATGTGGAACCTTTCCTCTTCCAGTGACTGTACAGAGCTGGTCCTTGAAAGGCTGCTGTGGCTCTGACTGGAGCCCATGACTGTACAGACCCAAATGCACAGTTGTTTTCTGAATACATTTTTGCTGTTTACAACCAAGTGCAATCCTTCACGGTAGGAACATTTTAAAAAGGCAATTTGGAAAAACGATGCACAGTTGACACGCTCAGGAACATCTTGGAATATACAGAAGTACAACCAAGCACACGGGCATTTGAAATAGTTTGGAGTTAAAAGGTTCAAGGCACTCAGAGGCATGACACAAGCAGAGCTATTTTAAAAACGAGAAAGAAGTAAGCATATTTAAGTGAGTCACAAATTGAATAGCCATTTGTTTCCTTCTTCAGAAACAAAGAGAGGACATAGGCAACATTCATTGTAAGTCAAGCTCATCCAACCCGCGACCCAGGACGGCTTTGAATGAACCCAACACAAATTCGTACACTTTCTTGAAACATGATGAGATTTTTTGTGACCTTCTTCTTTTTCTTTTCTTTTTCCTTTTTCTTTTTTTTTTTTTTTTTTAGCTCATCAGCTGTCATTAGTGTGAGTGCATTTCCTGTGCAGCCCAAGAAATTCTTCCAATGTGGCCCAGGGAAGCCATAAGGTTGGACACCTCCATTCTGAGTAATCAAAGGAGTTGGCATTTGCAACCTCAAAGCATAGACTATTGCATATTTTTTTTGCTAAAATGGATTCCGTTCAAGCTGTCTCACTCGTGTGTTTTTTTTTCCCCTTCCTGTTTCTTTGACACACACGCACTTCTCTTCAAGATACACTTTGTGCCTCCTATGTGCCAGAGTAAATCTTTAGGTTGAAGGAATATTTAGGCACTGAATTTATGTCTCACCATCCCCATCAGTCCTGCTGCTCTCACCACAACAGTGACCTGAACTGAAAGTTCCAAAACCCAGAGAAATTCCTCCTGCCTGTGACTTGCTGTCCCTGCCATTTTGGTGCTGATGTAGTGTGGGTGAAATCCATAATTGCAATCCTCAGTTTCAAGCATTTGGACTTGTCTATTTGATGCCGGCATTCCCCACTTTGGTAAAGCTCAGCTTACTGTATTTATGCAAAAAGAAAGGGGGAAGGGGATACAAAGCATTTTCATTCTGCAGTAAATATTATCAGAGTTTTGTGGTATGAACATCAGTACAGGCAGAACCAGGCAACTGCAAACGGTCAGCTGCGGGTACGGTCTGGCAAAATAAGCCCTGAGAAGCTCATAAACTCACTGCTATTCATTCAATTCACCTGGTGGGTTCTCTCCATCACAAAGCCAAGTGAGTCCACATGCTTAAATGTAAACTGGGAAGCTCTTTAAAAGGAAACTTTTTACATTCCTCAACCAGGAGTGTGCATTGTGTGCTGAAAATTTAAATATGCCACTAATGCCGCATACATTTGTGTAATAATGATAATGACATTCACACTTTAAGGCAAAAGAACATTTCAAAGTACATTTCCTTCATAGTACTAAAAAAAATATATTGAAATCAGTATTCTGGTTTTGCTCTAAAAGAAGTGAAGTGAGCGTATCAGTCAGGGAGTGCTTCGTGCTTTGCAAGTGCTGTCATCAATTCTTATAAATCCTTAATCCAGCTCTTGATAGGCAGGTGAAGAAGAAATTGATTTTTTTTCAGATGTTTTCATATAATGAAATACAGAATACAAGAAATGTAAGCATGCATCCATATTTCATAGATATAGGATCTTATTTATTTTAGTATCCAATTTAGTGCGAGCAAAATAGCTACACTGCATCCATCACAAGTAGTAAAGTGAGTGCTGAAATGTATGCAAAGAGCTGGACATCATCAGACACATGGAATAGTGCTAGAGTTGACTGCAAGTCCAAGTGCTTTAAAAGATAATTCCACCATCGGCCCAATCCCAGAGGGGCAGGGCGGGGTAAAGGGGTGCTCCTTTAACTTTGGGGGAGCGCCTGTTTTAATGGACTCTCAGACTAAGATTTACCCTGATTCGGCCAGATGCTGAAATGCCCAGTGTGAGTAAGTGCAGCTTTCTCCCAAACGTCCTTTGACCTTTACATGATTTTGATGAACATGCTAGTACAACAAATCAAGAGTGTGACCACGATTGTTTTCCAAATGAATTGTAGCTTTGATAAGAAACTTCGTCATGAAGAGAAATCCACAGCCCTGGGATGGCTACACTTTTCATCTTGAAAGAGGTGTCTTCGGAACTTTCATCTGTTAAAGACTATTTCCTCTATGGTCCTAAACCCCTCGTCCTGCAGCTGTGTTTAGGGAAGTGAGTAATTTGCTTAGGGGGAGAAGCTGTTTCTTATCCCGACAACACAAAATGAGCTTGATCTTTGTTCCCCACATGCCCATGACTACAGACACAGTGACCTTGACTGAAGGTCCAGGAGCAGATGAAGCTCTCCGTACAGAAGGAAGTCGGATTTCCGGTGTTGATTGTTTTCAGGTATGTTTTCAGGTTTCGGCCTCAAATTTCTCTCTTACAAAACAAATGATTACAATCTTGACAAAGGATATCTTTGGGAAGGGTTCCTTGTACCAGATCCACCCAAATGAAAAGATCTTTCCCTTTGGGACAGGCAACCAAAAAGGGCACCGAAAAATCACTTTGTAGGGACTTTGGCACCAAATGTACCCCAGGAAGTTCCTCCCAACTTCGCTATTGGAATGGACTCTAAATTTTCAGCAACTGAGAAGCCAATTGGTAATAAATTTAAAATACCAGCACATGATTTCAGAAGAAGAAATTGCAGCCACGGAGCAACATATTTCTAAGATCAAGGGACACATCTGTCTTACCGGAATAGGATACAGTTCTGGAAAATAAAGTGATGATCTTAGAAGGTGGAGCTGAGGGTCTTTTTAATATCTTTCACCCACTCCATCATAGAGGAATGGGGTGCGAGTTAAATGGCGTTGGTCTCTGGGAAGGTTTAAGATGGAAGCTAAAAAATAGCATTTATAATTTAAATCCTCCTCACTCTCAAACACATCCAATTTATAAAAAATGCACAGCATTGGTATCTGCTTAATTTACTATATAGAGATTATGTATTTTAGACATTCCCATTACAATAGTCTTTGTTATGACGCCGCGGGAATTCCAGGTGTTCTCCCCGGGTCTTTTATCTCTAGATAGGAATGACGCTCGGGCTGCTTCACCTGTTCACCATTTGACCAGTTCGGTTCTCGTGACACCTGCTCTCACTCAGAACGTTTGTTTCTCCTATGAATGTGAGGACCGCGTCCTAGAAATGCAACGCTTATGGTATTGTTAAGATATT